>CAUYON010113803.1:0-29771 GCA_963573935.1 Arctocebus calabarensis
CTAAACATGTCATTACCTAGAATTTTAGATTTCAATGGACCAGTGGTTTACCTAACCTAGAGTCCTTCTGCATGAATTCTTTTTTTTTTTTTTGAGACAGAGCCTCAAGCTGTCACCCTGGAGAGAGTGCCGTGGCATCACTGCTCACAGCAACCTCCAATTTCTGGGCTCAAGCGAGTCTCCTGCCTCTGCCTCCCAAGTAGCTGGGACTACAGGCGCCCGCCACAACACCCGGCTATTTTTGTTTGGGTTGCAGCCGTCATTGTCGGTTGGCGGACCCAGGCTGGATTCAAACCCGCCAGCTCAGGTTTACATGGCTGACGTCTTAGCCCGCTGAGCCACAGGCGCCGAGCCCTTTCCTTTACTCTTAAAATAAATCCCAAGCCCTCCATGAACTATTCATCCCTGTGTGATCAGGCCTTGAGACCCTCTACACACTCACTCACCCCCTGAATTAGAACCACACTGGCCTCTGGCTGCTCCTTGAATTCTCTAGAGTTCATTCCCAACTCTGGGCTTTTGCACTTGCCATTTCTTTTGTCTGTAGTGTTTGTCTTCACCATCCAGATCTCAGTCTCATGTCATCTTTTCAGAGAGGCCTTCCTTGCTAGATCCCAAGCTAGATCTTTCATTTCCCTCACAAACCACCCGCAATGGTCTTATATGTATGTGGCCTGTTGTGTGTTCTTTGTTGGGGGGATCTTGCTGCCCTGTTTACCCTAAAGGCCGGGTCTCTGGAACAGCACCCGGCTTAGGATGGATCCATGCCTTGCAGCTCTGCCCAGATGTGTGACAGAGTAAAATTGTGAACTCCCCGTCTTCCAGGAGAAGAGGCAAGGGCTCTGGGCATGATGGGGAGGTAACAGAGGTTGGGAGACAGGGATATAGCAGGTGGAGGGCACCAGGAATGGAAAGTGCAGCCCACTCCCCAAAGCCAGATTCAAGACAGGTGGAAGCTGGAAGACGCTGCCCTCCCTTGTCCTCCCCACCACCCCCACTCCCCCGTGCCTCACACTCATTTCCTTCCCAGAGTCAGTCTCATTTGCTTTCCCTAAAAGCTGCTGGAGGAACCAATATGTACGTGATGAATATTTCATCTCCTGAGCTTGGGTTTGCGGGAGAGCTGTGATCCCCTGGGGAAGGAGTGCTGCCCAGCCGTGCCTGGGAAGGAGGGGGCTGAGAGGGGTGCTGGCAATAGGCTTCCAAGGATGCAGGTTTCAGGGCCCACCTCCTACACCCCTGCTGTTGCCTTTGCCATTGAAGTCTCTCAGGGGGAGGGCAACCCTGAATCTGGGGCACAAACACCTCAGCCCTTCCTGAGGTTCACCTGTGGCTACGGGGAGACTTTGCCATGAGCTCAGAGACCCAAATTGTCTGGGCCGAAGGTGCCACTGGCGTGACAATGGCCAGAGGTGTGGAGCACGCCCTGGCTCTTACCTGCAGTGTCTTCTCAAACAGGAATCCTATGAATTGTCTCACCCTAGGGCTAGAAAACTACAGTCTGAGAAAGGAAACAGGGATAGATAAAGCACTCAGGAAGATGGGAGGGAACAGGAACTATTCAGTCTCTTCTGTCCCATGCTCATCTTCAGCCCTCCCTTCTGCCCCTCATGCATGACACAGCAGCCCCACCAGTCTTCTCCCACTCTGGAGTCTGGTGGTCCTGGCTGCCAATCCTCAAAGGCTGGGTGACCTGTATATCTTTCTAAGCCTCGTTTTCTCCATCTAGAAAATGATGTTGGTTACACCCATACTGCGGGGCCAGCAGAGGGCCTGGCACATGGTATAAACTCAGGGGACTTAGTGTCTATACCACACACACACACATGTATGCACACACACCCACAAACACACACACATTATGGTTCCTCTACCATCCACTTTTAGTTTGAAAAACAAAGGATCACCCAAGTTCCGTCCTCTGCCTTGCCACCCACCCCACTCTACAACCTTGAGCCTCTGCTCCCGGAGAGTGGGGAGGGAGAGCCTCCAAGCTGAGTCAAGATGACCCCTGGCAGTGTCCCCCACCCTCCAGCCCTCTGCATCCAGACCTGCCCTCCCGCCATGGCCAGGCGCAGACCCATCCCTCCATCCCCACCCACCACATTACCCTCTGAATACTCTCATTATACCATTACTAATTAGGGCTGCTCAGCAAATTGGCGGCTGCATTAGAGGGAGACAGTGTGCGGAGCATATGGCATAATATCGTATTAATGAACACTCTAAATTCAAACCCGGGTCAGCTGCTCGCTTCTCGCCAGTGTCACCCGTGCTAACGGAGGGAGGGGAAAAAATAGCAGTCAACCTTTCCCTCCCTTTCCTTGTCTCTCTCCAAACACACATTCCGCAGCGTGGGCCAGGCTGGGCTGCCATCGCAGAGTGGGCTTACTTGGGGACTGCAGAAGGGCCTCCCCTCCTGTCGTATATAAGTGGATGCTTCTGTTATCGTAATTAATAATAATAAACCAAGGCTGTGGCCAGGCCCTTCACCTGGATTATCTCTGTGTTTCCCAATGTCCTTGTGGAAGGCTTCAGCAGGGCAGGTGGAGGGACACAGAGGTCATGGTGCTTTCTTGGGGTCACGTAGTGGCTGAGCTGGACAGTCAAACTCAGGCTGTCTGCTCTGCTCTGCAGTGCTTGCTTTTCCTTCTCTGTCCAACTCCAGAGGACAGGACTGGCTTGTAGAGCTACTCCCAGCGAGCCTGGGGTGGACAACAGCCCTCCTCCTCCTCTCTCCTTCTCTTTTGCAGAGAGACTTTTGGTGGGATGGTCTGTGAGTCTTGGAGGCCCCTTCTGTCTCCCTGCATCCTGGGAGGCGGAGGTGAGGGGGAGGCTTGGTGAGTGGGGGCCAGGTTGGGGTCAGTGTGAAGTAGCCTTGTGGAAGGGGCCTTGTTGGGCTCAGTGCTCTGAGCTGGACTCCTGAGAGCAATGGAAAGACATGGACCAAAGTTGGCCTATATCCTCTTGCCCCCAGCTGGGGGGTGGGGGGCAGTGCCCACAGATGCCCAGGCGTGGGCCTGTCCAAGTGTCCTGACTCTGCTAGTTCCAAGGCAGAGATGAGCCTGCAGTGGCCTCTCATGCCATCTGTCTTGCAGCTTAATGGGTTTCCTGGGCTCCTGAATCCTCATTTTATATCAAGGTGAAAGGCAGCTTCATGCCTGCTGCCTGCTGAGCCTGGAGACTGGGAGGGGTGGGGGCTGGCCCACGTCTCCCATCTCTGCCAGGCTTGAACCTGCCCTGGTGAGAAGCACCCATCAATTTTACCTCCCCTGGGAAGCCCTCCCTGATTAAGACCACAGAGCCTCAGTGTCCAAGAGTGTCTTGGAGATTCATCATATGTTGAGGACTGGTTCTCTCTATTAGAGAAGGAAAGGTGGGAGAGTCTGGTCAGATTCCCACAAATCCCAAACAAACAAATGAAATCTCTTACTCCCTCTATGTGCCCCTCGCCCAGCTCCTGACTCTGGGTGCTGGGTTTCCTAGGATGAGGCATCCTTCGGGTGTCTCAGGTGTGTGGATGCTCTGGTGTTTAGGGGGGCTGGGAGTCAAGATGGATTTCAACCCTAAATGAGTCATAAGGTAAGCCCCTTCTGGCCCTTTCCTAGTTTCAATCTGTGAGTTCAGTTCCTGACACCCTCCCAGTCTTTTTACCTGGGGGCTGTGAAGATTAGTTCCTAGCCCGTGTTTTAGGGGCTCCTTGTCAGAGCACTGGGGCTCCCAGGCTGAGCCTCTCCTGTCTCAAGTCTAACCAGGACATGGAGTTCCTATATACCTTTGGAGGGTATGAGATGTCTCTGTGGGTAAGAGTTGGGGGTGAAGGGAGGGGCACTGCCTCCCTTAGCAGGGCTCCAACCTAGAATCAGGAAGATATCACCTGTGCTTTCACCTCTGCGTTACTGCAGGACTCCAGGGAGTGAGTGCCTTTTCTCTTTCTTTTTCCATCTGTGTAATGGGTGTATCCCTAGTAGCCTAGTAGGATTGGTTGATGCTTCTGTGAAAGACTTACCCCCCTGAGGCTTGAGGTTCTGACCTAGCTGAGCTTGGGCGACTCCTCTTGTCCCAAGATGGCTCCATCAAAATGAAAGAGAACAGCTTGGACAAATAGCTGCCCTCCCCTGGACTGCCACACAGGGTGAAGACTGGAAGTAACTTGCACTGCTGCCCGAGGTCCCTGCTGTGGACAGCATGGGGCTAGCAGGCTGTCAGACCCTTGGGGGTGCCAACTGGGGGTGTGTGTGTACTAGATTCCCTCCCGACAGACTCTCAAATCCTGTGAGAGGCACTCCTGACTATAGAGTGGGGACTCAGCCCCAGCCACTTCAGGCTCTGCCCTGCACACCCCTGCCCCCTGCCAACCACCCTGGCCGGCATCTGTGCCACGCTCCCAACTCATGCTGTGGTCATAGGATCATTTTCCTTTGTCTCTAGAACCTGCAGTTCCTCTCCCTCCTCCCCATAGCTCTACCAGCAGGGGAGCCCAAAAGGAGTAAATAATTGTCGCCCCTCACAGCCTGGACCAGCCGGGTGGAACACAGGGGTGTCATCAAGCCATGGATGCCAATTACTTATCCACCCCCTCCAAGCCACGTGCCCCTCCCTCCTGCCGGATCTCCCACCCCCACCCCCTGGCGGGAGAGTAAACAAGCCCAGGAAAGGTGTTGGCTGGTCTCTGGATTTTAGAAGCAGCTTGTTGGGACTTGCCTGAGTGTGGGGATGCCCCCCCACTCCATCTCTCCAGAGGCAATAATGCAGCTCTGTGTCATGCCTCTGGCTCTGCTGTGTGTGTGCATATGTGCATGCACGTGTGTGTGAGAGCAAATCAAGATTCCACAGAGGTGGAAAGGCCATGTACTTGGAAGCCTAGACCTGGGACCCAGAGAGGTGTTATCTGACTTGTCCAGGTGACAAAGCCAGTAGGACAGAGCCCTCGGTCTGGGTAAAGTGTACTTTCTGCAAATGACCCCTGCCGCTAGAGCTCTGTTCAGGGACCCCTCTAAACACTAGAACTTCACATTCACACTTTGCACACAATCTTGGCCCACTAGGGCTGGGTGTAAAACTTGTGACTCCCAGTGCAAAATGAAAATTCAGGGCCCCTTGTTCAGAAATTATGAAGGCTCTCAAGATAGAGACAGAAGAGCCTTAAACATCCCAAACACAGGAGCCTGCGCACAGATCATCAGCCCATGAATTGGCTTTGTGCTAAGACCTTGTCGGTCTAATTCTGCAGCTGTGAAGATCTTAAAATCCCCACACACATTCTAGAACCTGCCTGTCTAGAGTCAGGGGTCCACAGACACCCCCTCCATAGCCCCTACTAAGTGCAATCAGGGGACGGGAAACTGGATCAGCAACCCAGGCCTGTTCCCCCCAGCAGAATCGGAGGAGCTGGTCTGGGGGTCAGTTGGATCTGTCTCTTGCAGTGGGCAGTAAGCACAGGGTCTGGCATTCAAGGGAGTTGCTGCCCAGGCCGAGGCTCTGTGGATTTCAGAAGAGGGCAGGAGCCAGGGATTTCTGGGGGCCACTCTTCCTCCGTGCTTCCCTGTGTCTTGTCGAGGCCGTGGACTGTTCACTCCTGTGGGTTTCTAACGTTGTGTGTTCACCCACCTGTGCTAGGTGCTGCATGTGTGTAGGGGCTGCACCTACACCTGTGTGTGCACTCACAGCCCAAGAGCAAGGAGGGCAGGTGTATCCCCCACCAGGACTGCCCCCTTGGGTGCCCTGGCCTCTGTTATGGAGGGCATGTTCCTATCCTCAGGCATTGTGCATTGGAATTCAGGCCCTCGCTAGCCTGTTCCCTGTTCACTAACTATAAACTATCTGATTTATATTCATTAACCAGTACTAGACAGCGGCAGGCGCAGCAAACTTCAGTGGGGGACATGCCTCCATCGACAGGCGGACTGCATTTCAGTTAATTAAGGGGCTGTAATTGTCGTCCGGGACAAGGGTCCCCAGGGCACAGGCTTTGTAAATAACTACCCTCCACTGCTCCCACCTCTCACCCCACCCCACCCCCACTTTCCCCCTTCCCAGGTCTCAGAAGCCAGGTAAACAGCTGGGGCAGGAAAGAAGGCTGTGTGGAGATAGGGGGTACAGACCTGGATGTGGGGGACAACCCCCCAAAGCCACAATTCCAGGGCCTGAGGTGGGTTGGGGGCATCCTGGGCAAAGCACAGTGGGGCTGGGTCATAGACACCTGGATTTTATTGCCCAGACTGGTTAAGTCCAGGGAGCAGGACCTGCCTGTACACGTGCATGGGGATGTTAAGGTGCACACTTGTGCACGGGCACACCCCCCACATGCACACATGTACACTGCTCCAGGCCCAATTGTTTATGCCATTTCGCCCTCATCTGCCCACATGCCCACCCTGTGAGCTCAGGCCTAGAGCCTGGGCACTGGTCAGGCTCTCTGGTATCTTTTGGGCATGGGGGGACTTTCAGGGGTCAGACAGAGGGCCAAGCAAGAAGGCATTGTCATCTCATCAACCCAAGCAAATGGAGGGAAGCACCTCTGGTAAGAATCTAACAAGGAGGCTGAATGCAGTGGCATGTGCCTGTGGTCTCAGCTACATGGGGGAGGCTGAGGAGGGAGGATCACTTGAGCCCAGGGGTTCGAGTCCAATCTGGGCAATATAGCAAGACCGCATCTTTAAAATAAAAAGAATCCAGTGAGGAGGGCTTGCTCCCTTGTAACTCTCAGAAAAATGGGGCAACTTCCAGTCTGAAGGGTGGGAGTGTCATCCAGGAGCTCCCACTTTGATAAGGGAGAAATTTCTAGTGTGACATAGAATCCAGGGAGGAGCTGTGCTGGGAAGACACGTGCCTGATGAGGGAAGTGTGTGCGAAAGATATCTATAGTGACATTCAAATAGATGTCACATGGGCAGCAGGCTCTCCCCAAGAAAGCCACAGAGCAGGCAGGGCCTCCTGGGAGAAGGGAGTCTAGAGCAGAGCTTGAATTAAGGGCTGACTCAGCCGTGGCCCTAGATGAGCTTTGCTGGAGGCCTGTTTCATCCAGCTGCTCTTTGCACAAATGCTTTTGAGTGCCCACAATGTACCAGGGATAAATGGCAAATAAGACTACTGGATTCCCTGTCCTCCCAAAGAACAAGGGTGGGAGACAGTGTGTGCATGGGCGTGTGTACACGCCTAGTTGTGTGCAGGTCATGTGTGTATATTTACATGCTCTGTGTACCTATTTTCTAAAATCTATTGAGTGCTGCTATGTTTCAGACACCCTATGGGGCACAGAACAAAACAGCAAGCATGAAGTTCACCCTGTATATGTGTGCGTGTGTGGGTGTGGTACATGTGAGCAAGTGTGCAGGCCCTTGGAAGGGAGCTTCCTTCAACCTGCTCAGGACTTGAATCCTCCCACTTTGTGACCATTGCTATGGAATTATCATCCTTGGACATTTTTGAACCATGACCACATCAGCTTGCACTCGCACGCCACCTCCCCTCACTGTGGGTCCAGGGAGCCTACCCGTGTATTGTTTCCAGCTGGTCTTGAATCACTGAATACTCACCCTAAGCCATATCAGAATTGATTTTTTTTTTTTTTTAGAGACAGAGTTTCACTTTGTCACCCTTGGTAGAGTGCCGTGTCACCCTTGGTAGAGTCACAGCAAACTCCAGCTCTTGGGCTTGGGCGATTCTCTTGCCTCAGCCTCCCAAGTAGCTGGGACTACAGGTTCCCACCACAACACCCGGCTATTTTTTTGTTGCAGTTTGGTCGGGGCTGGGTTTGAACCCGCCATCTTTGGTATATGGAGCCGGCGCCCTGCTCACTGAGCCACAGGTGCCGCCCCAGAATTAATTTTTATTAACTTCAGTATCTGTGCCCATCCTCCACCCCACCACCTACCTCCACCCCATCCTACGCATAAATTTGGGGGTTGGCTTCAACCCTTAAACTTAAAGCGACTCGGCTCAGCGCCTGTGGCTCGGCGGGCTAAGGCATCAGCCACATACACCTGAGCTGGCGGGTTCAAATCCAGCCCGGGCCCGCCAAACAACAATGGCGGCTGCAACCAGAAAATGGCCGGGCGTTGTGGCGGGCGCCTGCAGTCCCAGCTACTTGGGAGGTGGAGGCAAGAGATTCGCTTGAGCCCAGGAATTGGAGGTTGCTGTGAGCAGTGATGCTACAGCACTGTATCCAGGGTGAAAGCTTGAGGCTCTGTCTCAAAAAAAAAAAAAAACTTAAAGTGACTTGACAGGAAGCTCTGGAAGTAGGTATTTAATGTGTATCTAGATAGATAGATCTAGCAAAGAAAATAAGTTTCTATGTCTCCCCCCACCTCTACCTCCATTTCTACCTATCAGCCCTTATCTAAAAGAAAAATTAGAGAGTTATTAGGAGTTTCATTAGGGGTGAGCAGGTTGGTAATGAAATTACATTCCAGCTCCTTCTCAGCCCCTGTAAGTATTAAGTGGTTTGATCAATGGTGTTCACACAATTAATTCTGCCTGATTGCAGAGAGTGACTAAATTGACGGTTGGGTTTCCCATCTTGAACTTTGTCTCTTAGCCAAACTCAGGAAACTCAGCGGGGGCAGGTAGGGGCCCCTGTCAGCGAAGGCTTTTGCTGAATGCCACATTCAAGCTCACATAGATCATTTTTTCTTGAAGCTTATAGGAAATTTAAGTTTCACACCAAAATTAAATTATTGAATTCTCTAGGAGAGATGAGATAACCCACCCCCCTATTCCCGTTTACTCATCTGAGCAGCTCAGAGACCTAATCCACTCCAGGGCCCCTGCCTGGGACAGAGCAACCCAGCCTTCTTCCCCTGACCTCTCCTGCATCTTAGCCCAGGCTATCGAGAGAGAAGCCTTGTATCCCACTCAAATCTTTTCTGCTTTAAGTTAATCCACAGACTCTTGTTGGGTCTTTTGGGGATATGGAAGGCTTTTTGGGAAGGCCCTTTGTGAAGCAACACAGCTGACAACAAAGGTTGTCTTCTTGAAACTGGGGAACCTTCAATTCCTGGGACTCTGCCCACTACAGACATTATTTCCTTCTATCATCACCCCACCCCACTCGCCATGGCCTTTGGACACCCTGCTCCTGCAGCAGTGGGGGGCGCCTTTGCAGGCTTGTGGTGGCTCTCTACACCAGTCCAGTGTAAGCCCTGCTTTGCAGAAATGTGTCCCATGGGCCAGCCTGTGCGTGCTGGAGGGGAAGGCTGTAAGGGTGTGGGTGACCATGAATTGCTGGGAAGTGGGGGAGGGACAGAGAGAGGGGCCAGAGACTAATACTGGGAGGTAGGAAAGGTTCTAATATTACATTCTTTGAACACTCGCTGAGGGGCGTGTGCTATTTTAAGACACGGTTTTATGAAATCCTCCTGGATGAGAAAAGTGGGGCCCTGAGGGGTTAAGGTCTCCTCTAACCTTGGTAAGTGCTGGGACTTCCTTCGAGGAAGGGTGGAAGAGGAGCTTCCTTACTCAGCTTGGACTCACCTTGTGGCCCCAGAGACCCCTCAACGTGGAAGCCCCCCTCCAGCATAAACAGAGGTGACAGGCTTCCACCAGTCTGGGGCACCCCCATCACTCATCCCTACCTGCATTTTTCTTCTTGGCCTCAAGAACACCTCAGCTTCCTCTGATTCTGCCTGTGTATCACAAGTATTCCTGCTGGGTCACTTGTCCAGTTCCAACAGCAATGGGCAAATCATAACATTCCACCCCAGCTCTGCAGCACCAGGGGTAAATGAGGGAACCCCTTAACTAGTAGGATGTACTAAGGCCAACAGATGAAGGCTTTGGGTGAGGGGGCCTTTCATCTGAATGGCTGGGTCCTCTTTTTTCTTTGTAATTCTTTACTCCAGACTCTGAGCAACTATAATGACTGATAATAAGGGATATAGTCCACGACTTTTCATACATTCATCTGCTGAAATATTATGAAGCCATCAACAATAGGTAACAACATGGGGGCATGTTCGTGATATATTGTTAAGGGGGGAATCAGGGTGGAAACAGTCCAATTGGGATGTGTGTGTGACTCTATGTCAGGGCCTATGCTGAGTAGTATCCATACATCATCTTGATAACTGTACATCATAGAGGTAGGTTTCCTGTAGGGGTAACAGTATCTTCTTATAAATGGGGAAAATGAGGCTCAGAGCAATTAGGTAAGTTGCCCAAGGCCACACAGCTAATACCTGGTGAAGTCAGGGTTCTGTTCCACTCTGACAACAGCACCTGTGCTCTTAACCACTGCCTTATAATGATCTGGTACCATTGGCCTATCCTTTTCACTTTACAAAGTACTTTAATATTCATGATCCCTCTTGATTTATTTTATTTTATTTATTTATTTTATTTTTTTGTAGGGACAGGGTCTTACTATGTTGCCCAGGCTGGTCTCAAACTCCTGGCCTCAAGTGATCTCACTTTCGCCTTACAAAGTGCTGGGATTATAGATGTGAGCCACCATGTCCAGCCTGTTCACGATTTTGTCCAACAATATGCAAAACTGCTCTTGGAAGCACATGTTAATGAGTCCATTTTATAGACTAAGAAATTGAAGCTCAAAGAAGTCAAGAGACTTGCCCAAAGATGCAGAGCTAATTAACTGTGGCAGAAAGGCCCAGACTAGGGTCTGTGCAGTAGCAGAAACCTGCACTGTTTCAAGGAAAGAGCAGAAAAAGAGATAAGAGCCAATACAGACCCAGCAGAAAACGAGCAAAGCACTCTAGAAAAGGGAAGGAAAAGCATCTGCCTTGGCCTGTCTTTACTCAAATGTAGAGGGGGGGAAATCATTTTAAGCAGGTGCCTTGCAGTCTTGCATTTAAGAAAAATGCATGGAATTGAGTTCCAAAAAAACTAGGAAAGCTGAACCAAACTATCATTGGGGCTTGAAATGAGATTTTATGTTTTCCCTGTTCTGGGCACTGAGCCATCAGTGGTGCCACGTGCCAGGCTGGTGAGGCCCACTTGTTCGTTAGGGACACTAGGGACTGGTGGCCATCCGCCCAGCCTGGCCCAGCCTGGTCCTACCCTGGTGAGTGCCAGCTGCTTGCAGGCCCATGAGAGGGTTGGGCTCAGAAAACAGCCATGCGGGTGTTCCAGCTCCATGCCAGTCCGAGTGTGGTCCACAGACAAGCAGCAGCATCTCCTGAGGGTGTGTTAGGAGTTAGGTATCGGGCCCTGCGTATGGAATCAGAATTTGTATTTGAACAAGATATAGGGTGATACGTCTGCCCATCACAGTTTGAGAAGCCCTGGACTAGCTGAAATCTGAAATCGGAGCAGAGGAGCAAGCCCAGTCTCAAAGACCCCTTCATCCCTCAGCTCTGGGCTCCCTAGGCTGAGTAGCTTGTTACACAAATGTCGGGTGAGTTGAGGCCTGATAGTGTGTGGCTGTTGGTACAGGGGAAGCAGGCGGGGAGGAGGCCTCCCCCACCTGAACCGCATGAGGCACCTGCCGGCCACAGCCAGAGAGGGAGGGGGTGGTGGAGTCTGCCTCTGTCAGCAGATCTTTCTGGAAGCAAAGTCAAGGTGCCCCCGTTCTCCTCCCCCCATGTGGGGACTGAGTGTGAGAACACTGTGTGCAGGGCTGGAGGGCAGGTGGCCAAGGGCACTGGGTTCACCTTCCCCCAGGTACCAGGGTCTGTCCCTGCCCCCACTGACCGTGCATTCCAACAGCTGGCCCCAAAGAGTCAGACCAAGGAACTGCTTCTCTTCAGTCCCTTTCCTCCCTGCCGTGTGTCTCAGGCTGGGGAGGTTCCCCTCCTCCTGCCTCCCCAGGGCCCATTGAGGCACCTGCTCCCTGACCTCCATTTGGCCACTGGCCCACTGTGACAATCAGAGCCCAGCACACCATCTCCTTAAAGAGATGGCTGCTCACTGTTTCTTCACAGTGACCACCCCAAGAAAAGTGACTCAGAGGCCATGGGCAGCTGTGATGGCCAAGAGCAGTGCCTGTGGCCTCCAGCCGGGGGAAGGGGCTGGGCTGCCACCCCAGGCCCACAAGAATTAGACATCATTTGGTTCAAGAGGTTCTCCGTCCTAACTGCGCACTTAACTCATCTAGGGAGCTTTGTAAAGAGGGATGCATGTTGTCCAGCTCAGGCCAATTAAATCAGAATTTCTTAGGCTAGGTGGAGGTTGGGGGAGAGACACCAGTATTATTTAAATACTCAAGTGCAGCCAGGGTCCAAAGAACCACCCGACCAGGCCACGCATCTCACTCTGCTGATGACAACGTGTGGCCCAAATAATGACACTAGAGACACAGATGCAGATCGAGAAAAGGACTTAGTGTCTCACGGCAGAGCTCAAGCTAGAACAGATCCAGGCAATACAGTGGGCGCCGGGCACTTGGAGTCCACCAGCCTCAGGCACAGGCGAAGAAGGAGTACAAAGAACCCCTTCCCAGCCTGGCCAGGAGAGTCCTCCCTCCCTCCCTCACCATGTTGCAAAACCAGGTGAAAAGACAGACCCTGCCCTGCCCTCAGTGGCTGCATGATATGGGCAAGTTGCTTAGCTCCCCAGACTCTCAATTTCCTCACCTATAAAAAAAATCCCTAAATTACAGATGTGTACTGGGGATACCTGACACGCGGCAAATGTAGGTGTTCAATAAAATGTTGCTGAATGAATGAACACCCGGTGCTCCATTTAGAAACCTGAGTCCTGCAACCCAATCCAGAGAGAGTCCAGGTCACCCAAGATTCCTGAGCTTTTGAAGCTCCTCCTAGGATGGATGGGGGCAAGGAAGGCAGCAGAGGCTCTTCTCCAAACGGCAGGTGGAGGCCCCAGGATCTCAGGCCTGAGTGTGGGTGCTTCGTTCATCTCCCAGCTACCTCCTGGCCGGCCCTGTTCTGCCAGAGAGGTCTGGCCACACTACGGGAGCAGCTGGGACACTCCCTTTCCCTCCATCCCTCTGCCCTGCTGGGGCCCAGCCAAGGTGCATGTGGGGCACTGAGATGCTGGTGTGGTGGAACCCTGGGGTAGGGGAGCCAGGCAGGGCTCTGCTTCCAGCAGAGGGGTGGGGGCTTCTCAGGGTTGGGGACAGGTGAGCAGCCTCCTCTGAGGGCTGGAGGAGGGGAAGGAAGCCCCTCTGAGCTGCCCCTGACTATATGCCCAGCAGGCCCCCTCTGCCACCACTGCCCAACAGTTTCCTGGATCTCAAACTGCTCACAACCCACTGTGCTCTGCCGCTCTGCTCCCCCTTCCATTAAAGCTGCAGTTTCTGGTCTTCCTTCCTTATCACTCCTCACCCCCACCCGTGTCACCATAACCTCCGGTGCTGTGCCGGCTCTGCACCCCTCTGTGCTCTGGGCTGCACTGGGGCAGGGCCCACCCTAATCTCTCCATCACTGCTTTGATGAGACAAAAATCATGAAGATGGAGAGAGCAAATTAACTGTATTGGGGCATGAAGGGGGGGCATGAAGGGAGGGGCAAGGGGTATCTCCTGGGATCTGAGCTACCATCCTGAGGCAGAAGGGGGCATTGGCTTGTTTTCCTTCCTTGAGCAGGTACAAAAGAAGCCACATGAACACAGCGCTGCCTTTGAAGCTTGCCTTTGAAACCTGGACTCCTGGGTCTGTGCCAGCCAGGCCCAGACGCCTGTGCCCCAGGGCTTTTGACCTGCGAGATCAGAGGGCTCTGGCTCTGTCCCCAGCATAGCATCTAGGACCCTGGGTTGGGGGCAACTGTCAGGGCCAGGGCGGGATGCAAAGTTTCTCCACTAGGGTGCAAACTCAGATTTCACAGGACTCTAAAACAGGCTCCCAAATATGCACGGGGTACCTGTCACGTGCCAGATGTCTTCACACATGTGCGTGGCCTCCTTTCCTCCTCACAACTGACTGCTAATGTGTCCTGCATCCCATGTTACAGGTGAGGCAACTGAGGTTTTGAGAAGTTAAATAACTCATCTGACAAGTTAGGATTAGAAACTTTCTGATCGCAAATCCAAGGCTGTCTCCCCATTGGAAAGTCCTACGGCCCTAAAGATAGAAGATAATTTCCAGTTCCCAGTCACCAACCCTGTCATATACTTCAGTCTCCAAAGCCACCATCTTATGAAAGGCTGCCCTTTCATACTGAGAAGTGCACTCGTCCACAGGTGGGATACACAGGCAGCCAGGGGTCTGCCGGGGATCCCAGTTTTTTCTCCTCTTAACTTTAAATGTCTGGCAGCAAGGACTGGAGAACTGGTGGGCTGCTGAGCTCTGTCTTGGAAGGATGGAGGGGCGGGAAGGAATCAGCTCCTTCCCAGGTAGAGAGGCAGAGCGGAAGCCCCCCACCCCACTCCATTCCTCCATGCTTCTCTTATCTGACCCCTCACCTGGTCCGGTGCACCTTCTCTTCCTCTCCCCACCCCATCTCCTGGCCCCTTACTCGCTCCAGACTACCTGATCAAAGGCAAGGATCTGAGAGCCATTAATGTTCTCTCCTCCTTCTCCTCCTCCTTCCTCCTCTTTCCTCCCTACCCCACCCTCTGCTCTTCCTGCCAGGACATAAATAACTGTTTCCCCCAGGTGGCACCAAGCTGGGTCAGAGACAGAGGGCCTTTCTACTTCAGCTCCCTCATTTTACAGAAGAGCTAACTGAGGCCCCGAGAGAGGGTGACTTTCTTAGGGTGCAACGGTGAATTAGTGGCTAAGCTGGGACCTAGGCACTATTTAGACCTTTGGGAGCCTAAACAATGAAGAGACTTTTGTTTTCTCTTCCCAGCATAGGTGTTTCGAGATAGAAACAACTCGAAGCTGTAAAACGGAATTAATAAAAGTCAGCACTGTCCCACAGAACTTTCTGCAAGGATGGAAACGATCTCCACTGGCACTGTCTGATATGATAGCCAGAAGCCACATGTGACTATTAAGCACTTGAATTGCGGCTAATGTGACTGAGATGAACTTTTAATTTAATTTCATTTTGATTAACTTTCATTTACATTTATATAGTCACATGTGGCCAGTAGCTGCCCTGTTGGACGGCTCGGAGCCATGTGCTAAATTAATATCACTTCTTTCTAGAATTCCTGATTACAAAATTCTAGTTAAGTTAGGTTTGGGTTTTATTTTAGGGGTTCCTTAAACCACTATTAGATAAATTTGTCCTGTCCCGAACTCAAATTTGGGTCCCCCCTAAAGGGAACTTTCATGAAGTGGGGTTAAGGTAGACCTTGGAGGGTTGACACAGGGAGGTCCGTGAACAGACGTGTCCCAGGCAGTGGGGACAGCACCATGAAGGGTCAGAGGCAGGGAATGCAGGGTGTGTGCGGGATCAAGTCAGGTGCGCAGGGTGCATATGGCTCAGCAGGACATAAAAACTTCCCAGTTTTCTATGCTGCAGTCTATTTCACCTGTCATTCTTTGACCATGGCCCAGTTTTCCCAGGGGCCTCCTTGTGGAAGAAAGAGGAGGCCCATCTGAATTGATGAGGAGAAAATGGAGCAAGCCAGAAGGGCAGCCTAATGGCCATGGGCTTTGTGGTAACTGAACAGGGATGGGGGAGCTCTGGATCTCCCCATCTGAATCCTAGCAGAGATCCCAGTGGGTGGGACAGATGCTGAGGCCATTGAGAATCAGAGCCCAAAGAACCTTCATGTCCCAAACTTGCCTCCTAAGGTTTTGGCCCAAGGCCCTCAGTATCAGCATTCTACTCAATGGGCTGAGAGTGAGAAGACATCCCCTCTGTGTTCAGACATGTGAGAATTATAGATAGATAAAATACAACTTCAAGTCAATTATGACAAAGAAAAAAGAATTTGACAGAAGGATGGGCAAAAGATAGGAACAGGCAATTCATAGAAGAGGAAACTCAAATAAATGATCAAAAAATCGGAAAATATTACTAACCCCACTGGAAATCAGGACAATGAAATTAAAACAGCAGTGTGACATCACTTTAGATCCATTAGATTGGCAAAAATTAAAAATCTGACAATATATTTGTGTGGATGTAAAACAGATCAACACCATTGGAAGGGGACTGCTCAGGGGCTGGGAGGTTATTACTTGATACTATTAATACCTCTTTGGAAAGCCATTTGGCAACATCTTGTAAACTGTTGGTATTTATACCCTGTTGTGGTCCCAAATGAACAATACTTCCTGCTATCCACATCCTCAAGCATTGACTTCAGGGTTGGCCATGTGACTTGCTTTGGCCAATGGGTTATTAGCAAGACCGAGGCAAGCAGAGGCTTAATAAGCTCTTTTCCTCTGGAACACTAACTCTTAGCATCCTGAGTCCACCATGCTGGGAGGAAGCCCAAGCTAACCGCATCAAGAAGCTATGTGGCAGAAAACTGAGGAACACTCTGACAGCTAGTGTCAAGACCCCACACGCATGGCGCTAATTGAATTATCCCATATGTTTAAGGCACTCAGGATGCAATCCCACACATTGTAGAACAGAAACAAATTGTTCCCACCATGCTCTGTTTGAATCCCTAACCCACAGAATTGTGAGCTAAAGAAAGGAATGTTGTTTTAAGCTGCCACTAAGTTTGGGGATGGATTATGATGAAGTGATAGATGACTGACCTGCCTCCCAGCAATTCTGTTCCTAGTTATATGCCCCAGAGAAACCTTTGTGTATGTGCACAAGGAGAAATATACAAGGGTGCTTATTTAGCCTATCACTAAATGAAGGATCAATTAAGATATATCCCTTCATTCAATGAATACGGCACAGAATTACGTGTAACAACTCAAAACCCTGAACAAAACACCCCAGGTGCAGTTTACATACAGGATTCCACCTATGTAAAGTTTACATTGTATTGTAAACCTATACAATATTGGACTTATGTACTTATCTGCATTTAAGATGTGCATAGCTCGGTGCCTGTGGCTCAACAGGCTAAGGCACCAGCCACGTACACCTGAGCTAGCGGGTTCGAATCTGGCCAGGGCCGTCAAATAACAATGATGGCTGCAAGGCATTGTGGTGTGAGCCTGCAGTCCCAGCTACTTGGGAGGCAGAGGCAGGAGACTCGCTTGAGCCCAGGAATTGGAGGCTGCTGTGAGCTGTGATGCCACAGCACTCTATCCAGGGTGACAGCTTGAGGCTCTGTCTCAAAAAAAAAAAAAAAAAAAGATGTGCATGGATGGCTCTGTACCTGTAGCTCGGTGAGCATGGCACTGGCCACATACAACGAGGCTGATGGGTTTGAGCCCGGCTGGAGCCTGCTGAACAACAATGACAACTGCAACAAAAAAAAATAGCCTGGCATTGTGGGCACCTGTAGTCCCTTGGGAGGCTGAGGCAAGAGAATCGCTTAAGCCCAAGAGTTTGAGATTGCTGAGAGCTGTGATGCCATGGCACTCTACCAAGGATGGCATAGTGAGATTCTGTCTCAAAAAAAAAAAATAGTGCATAGAAAGAATAAACCCTGAATTCAGGCAAGTGGTACCTTTGAGAAGGGAAGGAGGAGAATGAGTCTGGGGAGGAACATATAGAAGCTTCCATTATGCCTATTACGTTTTATTTCTTTAAACAATTTTATCTGAAGCAAATATAGCAAAATGTTAAGATTTAACAAAGTTGAGTAGAAGATAGATAGATGTTTATTTTATTGTTGTTTATAGTTTTCTCTGTGTGAGAAATATTTCATAATTAAAGAGCAAAATAAGAAGGGAGTGGGACGACTGAAGAGGAGATAGATCCAGAGAGAAGTTTCTAATGTCCCCAGGCACCTGTTCCACAGGCCAGCTGCCCACGGGTTTCTCAAGTCCTCCCCGTATCCTCATCATAGAGGCTCCCTTTCCATTTAAAAATGAAAAAATACTTCAAATGGTTGAGTTGCTTCAGTTTGGTGGCAAGAGTACAGAGAAGCAGACTATAGGACCTCTGTCAAGGACTTAGGGGATCTGAATTTGAGTCAACTCCCTCACAATTCCCTGTATGACCTTTTGCAAATTCCTGCCTCTCTATGACCCTCAGTTTCCTCATCTGCAATGAAATCCTGGTGGATTAGGTGAGGGCTAGTCAACAGGCAGATCTTTCAGAATGAACGTGCACTCCCTGCCACCCAACAAGGGTGACTCTCCAAGATGGACCATCTATCTCCATAGGGGAAGGGAGGGCAGGCGTTTCAAGAAGCCCTGGAGATTGTGTTACCCAAACCTGGCTGAGGTGACTTCTTGGGACCCTCCATTGCAGATGTTCTAGGATTCTATGATATGGCAGGGTCTACCTAAATTCTGAGCAAAATTAATAGGACACATCCAAGGTGTTCGATGTACATATACTCCCTACCTCTCAGGCTAGTCTGTCCATCCATTCTTCTATCCATCCTTTCTTCCAGCCTCTACCATCCATCTGTGTGAGAAACATTTATTAAGTCTCTAAGCAAGCATTTTGCAAAGTGCCTGAAATACAGCAGTGAACAAAATAGACATAATGGTAATTAACACATAAATCTCAGTCTTACTTCTAAGCATGTTACATTTATTAATTTACTTATTTATTCTGAAAACAGCTCTATAAAGTAGGCACTACTTTTATCCTTGTATTACATCTGGGGAAACTGAGGCACAAAGCAGTTAAATATCTTGCCCAAGGCCAGGCATGGTAGCTTGTGCCTTGTTAAATCCCAGCACTTTGGGAAGCTGAGGATTGCTTGAGTCTGAGACCAGCCTGGGCAACATAGTGAGACTATCGCTACAAAAAAAAAAAAAATTTTTTTTTTAATTAGCCAGGTGTGGTGGTTCATGCCTGTAGTCCCAGCTACTGGGGAAGCTGAGGCTGGAGGATTGCTTGATCGCAGGAGTTTAAGGTTGCAGTGAGCTATAATCATGACACTTGAACTTCAGCCAGAGTGACAGAGCAAGACCCCTGTCTCTTAAAAACAAATAATATATACATGTATATATATGCCTGTATGTGTGTATATGTGTGTATGTATGTGTTTATATATGTATGTGTGTGTATACATAATATGTTGTCCAAGAACTACCAGAGTAAAGGTCAAGCCAGGATAGGAACTCCAAGTTCCCAGTTTCCCCGTGATTAAGCCTCTGTAGCTGCTGCTCAATCCCTGTCAGCATCACTCTCTGCCCTTACCTATTGTCCAATCAGATCCCTCTTCCTGGGCCTTCTCCTCACACCTCTCTACCCAGAAGTGCACCTTTCTCTGATCTCCTACCTCCACCTCTCACCAGGCAAGGCCTTTTCTTATGGCAAGGAGGAGGAACTGTGAGCCAAGTGGCCTGCCATGTGCTTTTGTTTGTGATGTTGGTGAAGGGCACTCTGAGAAGGGCAGAGCCATGATTTCCAACCAGCAGAGCCTAGGTGTGAAAGCATAGGGAAGGGAGGTGACTCCATGGGAGGTGGAGGGAACAAGACAACATGACACCCGGAAGTCCTTAGTCATCGTAGCTACCATTTATTAAGTGTCCAACACTGATTCAAGTAAATATCTTGATAAATATCTGCTTTAATCTTCACAAAACTCTCATAAGGTAAAAAAAATTACTACTCCTATTTTATAAATGAGGAAACTGAGTTCAAAGAGGCTAGGTAACTTGCTCAAGTTTCTAAGCTGGGATTTGAACCTAGGCCTTTTAATCATTCAACAAATGCTAATTGTAGGAGCCAGGTGCTGTCTGAAGTGCTGAGGACAGCTGTGAACAAGGCGGCGAGGTTCCTGCCCTCATGGAGCTTACATCCCAGTTGGAGGGGATAGTTAGTAAACAAATGATGGGTCATTCCCAGTAATGGAAAGTGTTGCGAAGACTTTTTCACCTACTAAAAGTAGGTAATATGAGCAAGAGTGCCTGAAGGACTTCTGTTCCTTAATAGTGTGATAGAATGGATACCCTGCAAAAAAGCCTGCCAATACACAGAACACCTAGAAATGCTAGGTAAAATATAACAAATATCCCATTACAGGCATAGCTCCAATGTCAAAATTGAGAAAGATCATGAGGCATCAAAAGCAAACAAGATTTCTGTCTTTATCTGGACTCTCAGTGAAAACAAAAAACCTTTCCTAGGAATTCTATAAATGTAGGCCGACTTTCCTATGGAGCCCTACCATACAAAAGCCACGAGGAGAAGGAAAACCCAAGGCAATAGATGAATGAAAATGGACCTAAATTGGTGTTGGTCTCAGGGTTGATCCTCTCTGGATGGACTAATCTCCAACCAAAGCCTCTTAGGATTCTCATAAGTAAAGCTCATCAAGCACGAGTCCACCTTCCAAAACTAGACACCATCCAAGGAAGTAAGCAACCATGAGTGAGAGCCTGCCAAAACAATGAGCAGCAGATGGAGATCCCTGTGAATTATGAAACAGAGAACCAAAGAAAGTGCCCATTTCATATGTTTAAAGAGGAATCAAGCCTGATTAAAGAAGATAGCATGGGGTTGGTGGTCAGGGAAGAGTTTTTGAGGAAAATTCTTGAGGTAAGACTTGAATGAGGAGAAGGAGCTACACAAAGATGAAAGAGAAGAGCCTCCTAGGCAGAGGAAATGGCAAGTGCACAGATCCCAAGGCAGGACTGAACGTGGCCTGTTGAGGACCAGGAAAATAGCATGGGGGTGACCATGAAGGAACGTGGTACAGGAGACATTTTCCTGTGAGAAGTCTAGCATTTATTCCAAGCACCATGGACTTTAAGGGTTTTCAGGGCTTTAAGCAGGAGCATGGTATAAGCTGATCTGCATTTTGAAAGATCCTTTTGGTCACCATGTGGGGATAGATTGTAAGGAGGAAATTATGATGGTAGGGTCCATGTTAGGGCTAAGATTCCAAATCTTCCAATATTCTCCAGAAAAACAGACCCTCCTGTCTCAGGGAGGAGCTCCTGGATGGGAATGAGGTGAATGAACAGAAGCTGTTGACCAGTGAACTTGACCAGAGAGGGAGAAATAAGGAGCTGAGCCTGAATATACCATTCTGACTCAGCCCAAGTTAATGATTTCATTGATTCGCTGATTCATTCAGCGAATGCCGCTGAGTAAATGCCGCTGAGTATCTCCTATGTTCCAGGTACCAGCTAAGCAATGGAGCTGGAGAGCGAGAGGCCTGGTCCCTCTCCTGAAGGAGTTTGCAGGAACAGGTAATGACAGCCCAAGGAGAAAGTTCTGGGCCAGTGGGAGCAGAGAAGAAGGGCAGTGCTTGTTCTCAGGGAAGGAGGAGTGTCAGGAACCGTTCTCGGGAGGTGACCTGAACTGTTCCTACACACAATCTCCTGGACCCACCCCATCTCTAGCTGAACCTGCTGTGCCCCTCCTACAGGAAGTCAGTGAGAGTGACTGTGCCCCTCTGAAATAGCACCTATAACTGGAAGGAGAATTTTCCTGTGGTCCCCTGAGAAGAAAGAGAAGAGACAGGGGCTGAAGAAAATAGCCACGAACCTCAGATCTGGGCCTCTTTTCACTTCCATTATCTTGTGTGACCATCATGGCAATCAGATGATGTCGGTGGGGCAGAGATCATTACCCCATGTCACAGATGGAGAAACTGAGGCAGGGTGAAGCTAAGTGCCTTACCCAAGGCCTCATAGATAAGGTGTGGCTGGGTTCATGCCAGAACCGCCTCCTGTTTCAGTTCCTCTTTAGAAGAACGTCTGTGTGTGGCCTATCTCTGTGCCCACAGCTCTGCATCCTGCTCCCACCCAGCCCAACTGCCCCCAGCTCACCATCAGGACTTAGCAGTAAGAGCATGGCGGCCGAGACATGGCTGGGAGCAGATGAACTCAGGGTATCCACTCTGGCTTCCCAGGCTGGGCATCCCAACTTTTCCACAAGTTTCCTGGGAAGAGTCCCCTGGAATGGGGCACTGGGAAGGAACTTTATAAAATTCTCCACAACCAGCCAAGCGGAACCTATTTTCCCTCACAATGCAATTAACGGCACCAACATTTACAAAATATGATTACAAGCGCTTTGGTTAAGTAGAGGAAAGTATATTAGATAGCAGCGAGGGGTTGATCTTAATGTGCATTTTTTCGAGAGACTTGCATTTTCTTTGTGCAAATAAAGAGGCCCTAAATTCTCCATAGGCACTAAAATCAATGCAGTGGAACCATGATAACAAACACAGGCTCCACTTTTTGCTACATCCCCCAATTAATTAAGCCTTTCACGGGCATGTAATTAGGAACATTAGCAAGTCATAAAATTGCCGTGAGTCTTTAAATTATGTGCTGGCCCTCAGCAATTTGTTTTTAATTCCTTCTGAAGACAATGGCACTGCGGGGCCCAATAGATCTTCATAGCGCCTACTGTGCTCTCCACTATGGTGCCTGCCCGCTCCTGGCAGCCCCGTGCCAGGCCTGTGTTTCTGCTCCCAGGCCCCAGGAAGGGCCTGGCGGCTCCAGCTCCTCCCTTCTCCTCCTTTCTCTCTCTCCCACTTCAATTCCTCCTCCTCCTTCTCCTCCCCCCACCACCCAGTGATTTTTCTCTCCCTTCTTCTTTCTTACTTTTTCTTTTTCTTCTCCTTTTCCTCAGCCTCTTTCTTCTTTCTCCCCTTAGTTCCTCCTCCACGCTGTCTTTTTCCTTCTCCTCTTCTCTCCTCTTCCTCCTCCTATCTCATACTCTTTCTTCTCCTTCCTTCTTTCTTTGCCCTTAACGTCCTCCTCTTCTTTGCTTTTGCTTCCTCTTTTTCCTACCTCCCCTTGTTTCTCCTTTCTTCCTCCCTCTCTCTTTCCTACTCCTCTGCTGTCTTTTTTCTTACCTCTCTTCCTCCTCCTTCCCTTCTTCTTCCTCTGCCTTCCCTTGGCCCTCCCCTCCCCCAGCTCCCTGCCCTTCCCGTGACCCCTCGGGAGCAAGCTGGGCACACAGGCCACAGGCCTCCCTCACACTCTCACTGGACTCAGCTCCTGGCCCTTCGATTCCCATCCATGTTGTAAAGGACCTCCGAGGCCATCTAGCTTGACCTGCCATCCCATGATTTGTGGCATCAGTTACACTCCTTGGGAGCCAAATCTTGGAGCAATCTGGAGGTATCTAAGGGAATGAGAGGCAGGGGTTATGACCCCACTCCCACTACCCTTCCTCTTCTCAGGGGAGAGGGAATGGGGCACAGCAGGGAGTTGCAGTGTTTGCCTCACTGGCCAAATGCCCCAAAAGAATCTAGGTTTGGGTTGGCCTCACCTACCAGGCCTGTTGGACCCAAGGGAATTGGAAAATCCCACACCCCCACTGCCCCATTGCTATTTGTTGTCATTCCAAACCTGCAGCCACCAGCTTCTGGTCTCAGGGGAATAGATCTTTGGGCACCCGCCTTCTAAACCCAGCCCTACCCTTACATCTGCCATCCGCCCCTTTCTTTTCTGCCAACCAGAGGTTTCTAACTTTAATGAAACAAGATCTACTTGAAGATCTTGACATGGAGGCTGGAATAGCAACTCCAGACCTATTGGCCAATCAAACACTTCTCCAAGATTTGCTATAATTTGGGTAGAGAAGGACTGACTTCTGCCTGGGGCCCCATCTGCTTGCTCCATACCACCCACAGCCTACTCCACTCCTGGAGGTCACAAGCCTTCTGTGAAGCCTTAGAATCCCCAAGTTTTAGGACAGGAAGGAACATTGCAAACGACCGGTGGAGCCCCATCAAGCCAGAGCCAGGAACAGAAAGACTTGCTAACTCCAGGTGTCGGTGGACCTTCTCCTATTCAGCCTCTTCTCAGCTTTTCCTCTCACTGAAACCTCATCCTTTCTGTCCATATTGCGCAGGTGTGGTAGACATTACTAGTGCTGAATGGTATTTTGGGATCTGCTTACCTTCTGGGCAAGGAAGGTTGTATTCTCTGCCCCATTGAGGTGAGGCATGGTTCATGTGCCTTGTTTGGTCCAATGAAATGTGAGCAGAAGGGTATGTGTCACTTCCGGTGGAAGTATTGAAGAGCTAATGTACTATTCTCTGTGCCTTCTTCTCGGCCACCATGGAAGCACTTGTCCATAGGGAAGGACCATGGTGGACTTGGGCTGAAATGCTCAGCCATCGCACAGTGGCAGCTTCTCTGGAGAGCTGCCCAGATGCACAGCAGAATTGTTCGAGCAACAGCAGACTTTTGTTATGTTAAACCGCTGAGATTTTGGTCACATCACAACGTAACCTGACCTACCCTGACTAATCCACTAAGAGAAAGCCTCTGGTTTGCCCAACTTATCTTTTTCCCATGCCAGACCAATAATTGAGCCAGTGTGGAGGTTAGCTGCCTTTAGATCAAATGCCTACCCTGCCCCAATCAGGGAAAATAGTTCTCCAATTTATAAGTTCCCCATACTCAAGAGAATAAATGTTTAACTTCTCATGTTGGCCTACAAGGCCCTCAGTGAGCTTGGGGCCCACCTCCTCTGCCTACTTCTCCAACCACATTTCCTGCTTCTCCCAATGCTCTTTCAGTCTCAGACCCCAGAGACACTGAGCTTCTCCTCATTCCCTCATCACATCAAGCTCTGTCCCAAGCCATCTCTTTATACACGTCGTTCTCTTTGTCTAAAATGAGAACATGGCTGGGCATGGTGGCTTACGCCTGTAATCCTAGCATTCTGGGAGGCCGAGGAGGGTGGACTCTTTGAGCTCATGAGTTCGAGACCAGCCTGAGCAAGAGCGAGATACTGTCTCTAAAAATAGCCGGGTGTTGTGACAGGCCCCTGTAGTCCCAGCTACTTGGGAAGCTGAGGCAAGAGAATTACTTGAAGAGTTTGATGTTGCTGTGAGCTGTGATGACTCAGCACTCTACCAAGGATGACAAAATGAGGCTCTGTCTCAAAAATAAAATAAAATAAAACAAAATAAAATAAAATGCTGTTCCACTCACATGTCCTCCTGAGGAGAGTCTACTGATTTAAGAACTTTTTTTTTGTAGAGACGGTCTCACTTTATTGCCCTCAGTAGAGCGCAGAGGCGTCAGAGCTCACAGCAACCTCCAACTCCTGGGCTTAGGGGATTCTCTTGCCTCAGCCTCCAAAGAAGCTGGGACTACAGTTGCCTGCCACAACGCCCGGCTATTTTTTTGTTGCAGGTCGGCTGGGGCTGGGTGTGAACCCCCCACCCTCGGTATATGGGGCCAGTGCCCTACTTACTGAGCCACAGGCACTGCCCTAAGAACATTTTTTAAATACATGTTATCATGTATATTTAAGATGTACAACATGATGTTTTAAGGTAAACGTGTGGAGTAAAATGGTTACTACGGTGGAAAAATTGACATAGCCATCATCTCACATAGTTACCCATTCCCCTTCCACGTCAAGAGCAGCTATAATCTACTCATTTAACAAAAATCCTGAATGCAATACACTATTATTAACTATAGTTCTCCATCGTACATTAGATCTTCAACTTGTTCATCCTACATATTTGTTACTTTCCATCCTCCAACCTATTTCTTTCCTCCCTCCCAACTCTGGTAACCACCGTTTTATTCTCTATATATTTGACCTTTTAAAATTTTTAGATTCCACATGTAAGTGAGATCCTGCAATATTTTTTTTTTCTGTGTCTGGATGATTTTCCTTAGCATAATGTCCTTCAATTCCACCCAACTGGTGGCAAATGCAGAATCACCTCCTTTATTAAGGTTGAACTGTATATATATCATAGGATTTTTTTTTACCGCTTGTCCATTGATGGACACTTATGGTTTGGCTATTTCCAGAGCTGGGCTATTGCAAATAGTGCTGCAATGAACATGAGCGTGAACATGGGATGATTTCATTCCTCTGGGATCATGTCCAGAAAAAGCACTGCTGCCTCGTGTGCTGGTTCTGTCTTTAAGTCTTTGGGAAACTCCATATTATTTTCCGTAATAGCTGCATGAGTCCACTGGACTCTACAGTCCCAGGTCAAATATTACCTGTTCTTTTAACCCTTTCTTGTTCAATCCTGAACTATGCCCCCGGCAGCCCTTTGCACATAATTTCTATCATAGACTTACCGTATGAACTTGTACTTATTTGCTTACCTGTCTGCCTGTGCAGTCTTCCCTGGGTTCTCAAGAGATGACCGGTACCTCAGTCATCCTTTGGTCTCTCCTCTCACCCCTGCCCTTTGCCCTACAACAACTACGATGAGGCCAGCTGCTTACCACTGCCCCGCACTGGGCTGAACACCGTTCACAGCCGATCTCTCTGAACAAGCATTGTTACAGTCCTCACTTTGTATCCTCTAGAACCCCTGCCTTCTGCTGCTTCCCCTTCTGGCCCTACAGAGGTTCTCAGTAGTACTCTGTAGAATGAATGAACTTTGCCTGCATGAAATTAATGAATACACGAATAAACAAATTCTGACTCATACACAAAAAGAAGGCCAGGAATTCATAGACTACATTCATGAAAGAGCTGAGGGTCACTTCCTCCTCCTCTGAGTCATATAGGCCTGCTTTATAAACTGCCCAGGCAGCTGTGAACCTGTCTGCAAGGAGCCTGGGCAGTCAGGCTGTCATCTGTGGGAAGGACACACTTTCTCCCTGTAGCCGGCACATGTATGCATTTCCTGACCACATCCAGTAGCCCCCTTCCAGGCCTCACCATGGCCCACTTGCTGGCTCAAAACCAAGTCAGGCAGGGTGCCCCAGGAGCCCAGCCTTAAAGCAGCCCCATTCCCTCAGGACATGGAGCTGTGATAGGGAGCCCGGTGCAAGCAGTCTAACCTTGAGTAAGTGTTTTCTTGTTGTCATCCACAGATCTAACACAAAGCCTGCAGAGAATATGTGGTGGAGACATATATTATACCCAGAGCTTTTTATCTCACACATGTGACTCTGCCTATCAGGAGCTGTGCGTTTTATTCTTGCTGGTGGGACAAAAACCACCTCTCACTGCAGCATATATCAAGGGAGAGAATGTTGAACTTTCTTTGCATTAATATAAATAGCTGTTTAGGCCTCATTCCCCAGCCCGGGACCCTCTGTGCACCTGTCCTTCATCTACTCTATTTGGCATTTGGTTCAAGTTTGGTTTATTTAGAGCCCAGGTCAGCGGGCTTTTACATATTAAAGGTGCATTTTAAAAGAGCATTTTCTATTCTAATTTGAGGGAACCAAGCTCTTTAGGGCTTTTGGGAGCGGTGTCCACCTGATTTACATTTCCCCCATTGGAGCTGAGCCACAGACGCACATTAGAATGTAAATAATAGTGATGGATACATGTATCTTTAAAGATCCATTTTCTCTCCATTTTTTCTCTCTTTGAGGGGAGGGGACAGGCTGGGAAGGAACTGAAGTATTCAGGCTGAGGGGCAAGAAAGAGGAGAGCAGATGTGGTGGGTTCTTGGGCAGGCTGGCTCCAAGACTCAGCAGGTGGCAGTTCAGAGGGCTGCAGTGCCAGCGTCTCTGCAAGATGCAACTCCAATCCCTTCTTCGTCCAGGGAGAGGCTTCTGGGCAGTGTTCAAATATTGGCTCCAGTGCAGCTTTGGGAAACTCTCTTCACCTCTCTGAGTCTTAGCACACCCACGGGGCCAGGGAGAGCATTATGTCATCCTACGCAGGGCCACCATGACTAAGAGAATGAGAGGACCTGAGAAATGTACGGCACAATGATTGGCACACAGCAGGAGAGCAACTTAATACACATTGGCTTTTGTTCATTATTATTATCCTTGTAAGTCTTGTCTTGCACCCCAAACACCAGGGCCCTGCACATGGTAGGCACTCGATTAAGGTATATTAGCTGGATGGCATTCATTCAATGTCAGAACTTTCCCTGGCTTCACTGTGAGCTGGAGAAGGATGATAGTTGAGGTATGGTTCTTCATCTCTACCCACCTGCCACTCCTGCCATAAACCCCTGTCTTACCCCCACTTTCTTGTGGCCTCCATAAGCTATGTGTTCTCATGTTTCCAATGCCAGAAACCAGGGATCTCTTCTCTCCTCTTCTTCCCCTGAATAAATCCCATTCAACCACCTTCCAGGAAGCCTTTCTGACTGTCCAAGCTGGGATATGTGACTGAGGGTCCAGAAGGTTCTTTACTTCTTTCTACCATATCTCACACCATCCTATATGGTAACTTGTATGTGTGTTTCTCCTAGGTGGAGAGGGATTATGTCTGTTTTGGTCACCATTATATCCCCAGCATGGCACATAATAGGTCCGCCATAAGCCCCTGTCTTACCCCCACTTTCTTGTAGCCTCTGTAAGGTAGGTCTTCCGGAGACCTTCCAGCCTCCGTGGGTAGGTCTTGTGGCCTCCGTAAAGTAGGTAGGTCTTCAATAAATATTTGTTGAATGAATGAATCTCTGTGTAACCGAAAGCAATACCTGGCACACAGTAGGTGTTCAATAAATGTTTACTAAATAAAATGATGAAGTCAATGCTTTCAAGGAATTCACAATCTCATCAAGGAGGGACCCAGAGGTGCTATTACTATTTTGGCAGATTGAGCTCAGAAGGAGCAGCTGGGAGAGTCAGGAGGGCTTCCCAGAGGAGGTAGCAATTCATTTTTTAATTTCACATATATATTTTTTTGTTTGTTTGTTTGTTTTTGAGACAGAGTCTCACTATGTTGCCCTGGGTAGAGTGCTATAGTGTCACAGCTCACAGCAACCTCAAACTCTTGGGCTCAAGTGATTCTCTTGCCTCAGCCTCTTAAGTAGCCAGGAACAAAAAAGGATGGAATTCTTCCTTGGATCTTGGGCCAAAATGCTGTTAGATAGTAATTTGTGATGGGACCTGTCTGGACTGTGTTTTCCAAATGTGAACACGAGGCAGATCTAACTGTGGGGAGCAGTGGAGGAATGAGGTGTCTGGCTCCAGCTCTAGCTGGGAATAAGGAGGCAAAATAAGGAAGTATTTCTCCTCTTCCCCCAAAGGAGCCCCGACTTAGGTGCTCAGGGCCAGTAGGGATCAGGGGGGGAATCCCAGATCCTCTGAGGGATCAAGGATGGAAAAGGAGGCGATGAGAAGCCCTTCTGGCCTTCATTTCTGCAGCCAAGAAACTTGGGCTGATGTGATGCTTCCTAAATCTGGGGGAGAAAGCCTGGGACCCTCATTCACGAGCCATCCATCACAGGGAGCAGGGGCAATGTCAGAAGTGATTACAGGGTAGAGAGGGAACAACAGGATGGAGGGGAAGGGAAGCGAACAGGAACTAGAGGAACAGGAAATGGTAGGGAGGCGCCGGGGTGGGGAGAGGTGCAGAACAGGGGGAGCTTCCCAGGGACACTCAGGGTTGGGTTGTAGCAAGAGCCAGAGAGTGGGGAGGAGGAGGACAGAGGCAGAGGGGAGATGAAGATGTTCTTTTATCTTCCTCCTGGAGAGAAGGGGCCAGGCTGTGATAGGGAGAATGACGGAAAGTCTCATTGGAGCTGTTGGTTTGAAAGAATTTGTCTTTGGAACAAGCTTTTTATCAGTCAGCTTTAAAGATCAGGAATCCTTAGGGGCCGCTCCATCTTCCTTTCTCCCTGTCTCTCTCTCCCGTACCCTCCTTCCCTTGTTCCCTTCGCATCCCACAGTCCCTTTTACTGCCTCGTGTCTGTCTCAAGCTATGTTTTCCTATCTCTCGCAATCCCTCACCATCTTCCTCTGCCTTGCCTGGCTGCCTCTGACCACGGGCCAGACCTTCCTTGGCACCTCCTCATGGCAGTGGGGCCCGGAGTAGAGGAGCCAACTAGACCTGCAAAACCACCTGTTGGTGTTCTGGGCTAGACTGTGAAGCCTTTGTCCCAGGGAGAGCCCTTTACCCTGCCATAGGCTCCCTCCCTGAGTCCAAACACGGCCAGCCTTCCAGATGTGGCTCTCACCTGTCCAGTATCCATGGCACAGGCAGATTGGAGGAGCAAAGGGAGAGAGGCCATGTGAGTGCTTACAGGACACCAGGTGCGTCCCCCCC
>CAUYON010113804.1:0-17909 GCA_963573935.1 Arctocebus calabarensis
TGTTTGGAACAGAATAGAGAACCAAGAGATGAACCCAACTACTTACCACTATTTGATCTTCGACAAGCCAATCTAAAAGTAATTTAAATTCATATATGCAATATGTTATTAGTCATATTGATTATGTTAAACCTTTCCAAAGTTACAGTTGTATGGATATCTTACTAATGTGAGTATCCTAAAGATTATATGAAATTTATAAAAATCTGGTGGTCCTGATGTGATGTTGTCGGTCATGATTAAGATTGTTATCTTAAAATGCTGCATGTAATAGAAATAAACATTTTCTTGTCAGTTAGGAATGTTCATCAGATTTTAACCGTAGCCATTCTAAATTTTTGTCATCTACAGTCATTTTTTAAAGTGTTTCTCTAAAAGCATTTGCAAACTAACAAGCCCTCTTGAACACAGATTTATAATTTTAAGATCAAAGGACTAAATAAAAATTTCTAAAACTCTAATAAAGAAACTGATGGATTCATAAAATTGCTAATCAAGATCAAGCAAAACAATAAGTAAATATATGAAATAACTCGAATGTCCATCAATACATGAGTGGATTAATAAAATGTGGTATATGCATACCATGGAGTACTACCCAGCCATAAAAAATGGTGATTTCATATCTTTTGTAACAAAAGCCTAAATGGACCTATGTGAAATATCACAAGAATGGGAAAACAAACACCATATGTGCTGAAGACTAAATTTGAACTAGTCAATCAATACTTATGTGCAAATATGAAAATAAAACTCAAGGGAAGACAGTGTTGGATCAATTCACTTCTAACAAGTGTAATGCACACATTCTGGGTAAAGGGCACACTTATAACTTTTACCTGAAATGTACAAAACAAACCACGTAACCAAAACATGGGTACCCCTGAAATATTCTAAACTTTTTGAAAAACTGAACTTTTTAAATAAATTACATGTAAATATTAAAATCAATATAAAAATATAAAAATTTTTACAACTTTTATTCAAAATAGATCTGGTTCTTTACTTAAAAGTTTTATTTTCCAGACTGAAGAAAGTTTTTCTCTCACAAGCTATGTATAGTTTACAACAATTTGTTGAAATATATTTTTATGAACAAATGTGTGTGGGGGGGTTACTTTTTTCTCCATACTTGATTTCTGCACTATTTGGACACTATTTGTGAGTATTCTTATTTTTATTGATAGAAGTTCATAAAAATCTGTTCTGTCTTTATAAGCTGGATGCAATTGGAAACAGTTGTATTGCCAAAGCTTTGACTGAAATGTCATATTTTAAAATGCACATTTATTAAAATATTCCAGACTTTCGGTCAATGAATAAAAATTGTCAGTTCTTGCCAGGTCCAAGAACTTTAAAACCACTAGACTAGTACCTTAATTCTCCTAATTTCCTCTGCTACCTGGCTACACCTCTCTAATTGAAAACAAAAGCCATCTGTTCCTAAAGCCCTGTAAGTTGAAACTAGATAAATATTAAAGAACAAGCCTCATCCCTGATGTATGGACCATATAAAAATTTTCAAAACCACCTGCTGTCATGACCAGAGATATTCAAATTAAAAGCCAGGAGAAGGTAATGTTTTCACACTACAGACAGTTTTTCTTAAGACTTGCTAGCGAGGCTCAATATCGTTATGAGACACTGACTTCCTTAATGGTCCCTTTTGTACTCAATGGGATAATGATGTAATTGAAATTTCATAATGAGTAGCTTCTGCTGGTAACTTAACCTAAAAATATTTCCTTCAGTATCCATCAGTAAAACAAGAAAATGTCTGTGTTGTTGCCAGTACTACCCACTGTATCTGAATAAGTTTCTCTGGGAAAAGTAAGAGCCATATACACAAAATACTTACAGAGGCAACTTGGTTGCAATGTCTCACCTAATTTTGTTTGGTCATTTAATGTAGTCAATTGATTGTCGTTAAGCCTAGATTCATAGCTCAAAACCATCCTATAAACTTGCCATATTACTATTAATTTTATTTTGTCTTTTATCTTTTTAAACTTTATGTCTGTTACTTGCGAAATTTTTGTAGAAGCACAACTCACAACTTCTGAAAGAAATACTGCTGGCCCAGCACTTTAAGAAATTTGAACTTATTAATGGACTACAGGTACATTTAGCCTGAGCGTCACATTCTGCAAACCTCCCTTGTTGCTCAAATGTGGCTGACATGGTTTTGACACTGACTCCTGCTTGTTAATCATTCCCCTGAATGTGAAATGAACCCAACAACTGGGGCAGGTCTATCCAGCATCAAAGGACATCAACATCTAATTACAGGATGATTGATCATTGATGACTTTGGAGAAGATATTGATCAAAAAGTGGAAATGTGAAAGGAATCAGAATCAAAATGGAGTCACTAATGTTAAAAATAAAAAGAAGAAAACTGGCAAATAGAGCTGAGGAAGGCTATGAAGAGAGAGTTTATAGCTTGTATGCCTGATAATGAAAAAGTCTACAAAATCCACCTTACACAAATCTTACACAAAGACCATCGCAACCTTACACACAAAATACTTCTGTAAGGATATCTGCTTAGCAACTGCCTATCTAACCTTGAACTGGTGTCACCCTTGTTTGTTTTGTTGAGGCAGAGTCTCATTCTGTCACCCTGGGTAGAGTGTGGTGGCATCCTAATAGCTCACAGCACCCTCAAACTCTTGGACTTATGCAATCCTCTTGCTTTAGCTTCCCAAATAGCTGGGACTACAGGTGAATACCACCACTTGTTATGGTTCTTTGTAGCCAACCAATTATGTAACGATCCTGATTTTTTTCTTTATAAACCTCTTCATTTACCTCTCTGAATATGCACATAGTTTACTGTGGCATTCGAACTCCCATTGCAATGTTCTTTTCACAAAAAACGCGTTTTCTTTTATAGAGCCTGTCTCTGTTTTCTATTTAAATTGACAATCCTAGTATAACCAAATGAACACATTCCCAGTTTGTGTGGTGAGCAGAGTACTATGGAAGTCCCAGGCTTCAAACTGATGAATGGAGACACATTTTCCTTTGACACTTGGATCTATAGGGCAAGCTTGGATCTGCATCTGTTACTGTTTCTTGTGATGTCACCACAAGTAGGCCCCTGACTTTTTGCCTGCCAAGGAAAGTTCCTTTGCAGTATCCAGGGAGAGATGAATGTGTTTTCAAGGAAGTTTCTGGTGTTCAATTGTCAGATTAAAGACAAAAACATATCTTCAAATGAGAAAAAAATGATAGAATGAGTGTCCTTCATCAATGCAAGGACCACAGGGGCGGCACCTGTCACTCAGTGGGTAAGGCATCAGTCCCATAATCTGAGGATTGTGGGTTCGAAGCTGGCCCCAGCCAACATGCAACCAAAAAAAAAGCAAGGACCACAATCCGTCAGTCTCATGCTCCTGCCAGAGTTTAGGCAGAGGCTCCCTCCTGTTCATACTTACCTGGTCTCAGCTTTGACCCAGGTGGTTTCTATTGGAAAGAAATCATCACTCAACTGGAGTGTCCTTAAAATAAGCCTTCAGTTCGCCTTACTTTAACTCCCAATTTATATGAAAACTCTCCCCAGAAATGATGTTCCTTGTAAAAACATTGTCATTTAACTTTTTATTCTTGTAAATCTTTTTTCTCTGAATCCTAGACAAATACTAATTGACCTTCTGGTCTATCTACAGAAAACTGGAGTGCAGGGAGAGATTGCTCTACTTAGATGCCTTTAGGAAATCTGGAATATTTGAACATCCTAATATAATTCCATATTTCCCTGTGCCTTTGCATAAGCAATCAGCCTAGGAGGGAAGCCCTCGGCTACCTTGTCTGCCTGGTCGATTCCCTGTGCTAGATTCATGTTCTTGTGCGTATATGATGTACTTGATACAAAAAGTGTCATTTCCCTCATCTCCACCTGCAATACTTCCTAGCACTTGATATTTAGAGCATTATATTATAATCCTCTCACATTACAGTGTGACATTTATTTCTTATGTCTGATAAGAGTAAATGCTCAATAAAGTGTTTGTTGATAAGTGTCGTGGGTGGATGAAAAGAGATGGATGGTGTAAAGAAACCAAAATATTCCAGAATTAAGTATCCTTTGGAAACAGAGGAGAAGCCTAATTTATTAGCTCTAAGATCTGGAGATGCAAAAATTATTAACACATTTCTCAATTCTGAGGCATTTACAATCTAGCTGATCAGTGATGCAATGAAGAGATTGACCATTCATTGGCTTTCTTTTTTTTCTTTTAGTTAATTTCAAATTAATATGAGGGTATCAATGATTATGTTATGTTGTTTTCATTTGTTAGGTCCATCCCAGAAGAAAATAAATCATTTTACCATAGGACATTTGCTCTAGAATGTTTACAGCAGCTCAATCACAATAGCCAAGATGTGGAATCAACCCAGTGTCCATCAACTAATGAATGGTTTAATAAACTGCGGTATGTGTATTCAGCCATAAAAAGTTGGAGATTTTATATCTTTCATATTAACCTGGATGGAGTTAAAGAACATTCTCTTTAGTAAAGTAACACAAGAATAGAAAAGCAACTATCCAAGGTACTCAATACAAACATGAAACCAGTAGATGAACAACTACAAGCCCACACACCACACACAGGAGAAAAACATAATTAAACTCAAGTGGTAGGGAGGAGAGAGCTACAAGGAGGGATGAGCACTGGGGGCTCTCCCTTAATGTGCCCAGGTAAGGGTACTAGGCACACCCAATGGGTGGAGGGCTCATTAGCTTTCCAGAAACACTTCCTATAAGTAGAAATCCTGAAAACCTGCCAAGCAGTTGCACCTAGTTAGTAAACACAGTCACATCTTTTTCAGCCAAGAAAACATAGGGTGGTGAATGAGGTCAGCTGGGTAGGTAATCAATTGCCTTCTCTCCAGCTCATTTGGCATAAACTCAGTTGAGGTGACTTAGGTTGGTGTATATAAGTAAAAGGCGATTCAGAGCTTTCCCAGTAACCAGGCCTAAGATCATTGCCAGGCTGGCTGGGAAGCATTTTTCAAATTTGAGGGATTGCCCATTTGGACTTTCCTTTTCCATTAAAACAAAAAATCCTAAGCTGTAATGTGAGACTATTTACTTCCCTAAGTTTACATGATTTATTATCTTTTTCCACGTTAGGGTAAATTTAAAGGAAAAGATAATAAACTACAGCTCAACACTTGAGAGAAAGCGATGACGTAAAATCCAGGAAATGCACCAGGAAGGCTTCATCTTCATACTAACTGATTTTGCGAATCTGTCAGTTGTTCCATATCCATTTTGAACACTGACTTAGATGAGGCTGAAATGAAAAAGAGACATTTTTAAAAGCATATTGTCCCCCTGCAGGAATTTTTCAATCACAGGTATACTTATGTTCTGGAGCTAAGGAAGCACAGAGCATCACAGACCACCCCTACAATTTATCATTTCTACATATTACCTATATAATTATTTAAATTGGGTTTAAAATCATTTTACTTATTTTAAATGATCTTTTATATTAATGTAGTTTTCAATGTAAAGAATAATTGTGGGAATAACAATTCCCGTATAACTCATACCCAACTTCTCTTATTAACATCTTACATTAACACGGTACATCTGTTATAATTAATGAACCAAGAGTGGTATATTATTATTACTATTAACTAAAGGTCATAATTTTCTTGTAATTCCTTGGTTTTTACTTTGTCCTTTTTATGTTCCAAGAGCTCATCCAAAAAACACATTATATTTAGCCATCATGTTGCCCTGGGCTCCACTCAGCTGCGACAATTTCTCAGACTTTTTTTGATGGCCTTGACATTTTGGAGGTAGTCAGGCATTTTGGAGATCATCTCTCAATTGAGAGACTTATCTGATGTTTTTGCTCATGATTTGGCTCTGGCAATAGGTTATCCAAGGAAGACCACAGAGGTCAAGTGCTCTTCTCATCATATCACATCAGGATTATACACTACCAAGATGACTCATCTCTGCCAGTGTTCACTTGTTTATTTTTCATTTCAACCTCATCTAAGTCGAGTTCAGATCACAGTTGTGATGAGCTGTTCATATTTTCTAACACATTTTTCACTCAATTTTATCTTTGTGTTTCAGTTAAGTCAATTTCTGTCAACCTGTGTTCAAGTTCACTGATTCTCCTCTCAGCTGTCTCCACTCCCCCGATGAGCTCATGAAAGGCATCCTTCATCTCTGTTACTGCACTTTTATTTCTGACATTTCAATTTAACTTCTTTCTAAAGTTTCTATATCTGTACTGAACTCTCCATCCATTCATCCACATTATTCAGTGTTTCCACTAGAACCATTAAAATATCAATCATGGTTGTGTAACATTGCTGTTTATTCCAACATCTGGATCACATCTGAGTATACTGGACGTATTGCTCTGATGATGGGGAGTCATATTTTGCAAACTTCTTTTCATGTCACAATTTTGTTAAAAGTTTAACCTTGTGTGTAGGAGAGTGGAAATAGAAGTAAACACTTTTTCCGCCTATAAATGGGCATACCTCTACTTTGGCTAAGCTTTAGTGGTGGGGAAGCAGTGGGCATTGAATCAACATCACGGAGGGTTGAGCTGAAAGTGAGTCTTATTGCTGGGACACATTCAGTGTCTTGCTGGGTCAGGTTCTTAGTTCCACCTTGTGCTGAGGCTGGGGGCTGCTTGGCTGGAGGGTTTCTTGCCATGTTCCTACTCTGCCCTCAGCTTCAGGTCTTCCCTGTACTTCTGCACTGCAGGTGTTTTCTCTCTAAGCTTTTGCTCCTGCCCCCATAGAAAACCACTGTTGTTTTTTACTCGGTGCTTGCTCATCTGATGGTGGTGGGTGCAGGGTTTTCTGTTGCCCTGATTCAGCCCCATATCCCTTAGGGGGGCATGCTGAACGCTCCTTTTCGCTCAATGGTAAATCTCTTGTCATCTGACCTAGGAGATTTTATGCTTTTACCAATACATAGCACAATGATTTTTAACCAGTGTGCTGCTGTGCTATGAGAGGATCTTAGGTGTGCCTCAAAAATTCAATTTTTAAAAATCATTAATTAAATTATTGTTGAAAGAAGTTCAAAGCTTGGTAGGTATATTCTTTTATTTAACTCTTTTTGATCAACTTAATTTATGTGGGCCATGGAAGTTTATAGGTTTGAGTGTGCCCTGAGATAAAAAGCTTGAAAAATACTGAATGGAAAGTGTTTTCCTTTCCCCAGCTACTGTTGGTCTTGACTAGAGACCTGGGTGTGACAGGGTTTTCTGCCCTTTCCCAGTGACACAGGCTTTTGTTTCCTACAAGGAGAAGCATCAAGTGGACTTTCTGTCTTTCCCCCACTAGCAACTGCTCCCTTTTCCTGGGCCTGTACCATGGAAAGAGAAGCTTTCTCTTTCTTGTGAGCACCTAACAGAGTTATGGAGCAGCCTACAAGCAGGTGTCATCAGTTCCCCAGGCTTCTAAATTCTCACACTTGTTCACACTCTAGTTTTAGCAACTTTTCCTTAAACATGTTAGCTAAACTCTTTCTACAAACTTGCATGAAAGATCCAACTTTCGGGGGAGTAGGTTTTGAGGCTTACAGCTCCCTCCTTTAAAGAACTATTTTCCTTCAACTTCTAATACTCAATAAACCTGTGACCTCAGCCCTGAAATATGTTCAAGGAACTTTAGCATTTTATAGATTAGATGACCTTGTTCTTCTCTAGGATTGTTAGGGTGTAAGCAATACTTTCCCCACTTTTCATTGCCTACATAAAAACCAGAAGTTCCTGGTACATTTTAAATGAATATGGAATAACTTTCAATGTTCATCCTTATCCACCTGCTTACACTCACATACTTAATATCAGACTTTGAGAAATTTTACTTTTATTAGAATAAAAATGGACTGGATAGCAAGGAGTTTGGATTGTATCTCTGCATTGCCACTAATTAGGTGTGTCACCTATGAAAAGTTATTTAAACACTCTGGACTTCAGTCTTATCTGAAAAATGAAAGTATCACCTCTCATTAATCTTGAAGATGCTTTCAGCTTTAACTTTGGTTATAGTTCATGTTCTGGGGAAGGAAAACAGATATTTTCACATGCTTTAGTATTTACATGTTTTACACACAGTTTACAGAGAGCTGAAATTAGAACCAGAGACACAAATTTTTTCTATTAACAAACTATTTTCTGGTAGTTAAGTAATTGATAAACTGTGCTGAGTGGCAAGTATCACTTTAGGAAGTGAGGTATTAAATAGCCCATTAAGAGCATCTGTACTTTACTGTCTGAGAAGTACATTAATTTTAACAATTGATCACATTAGTGGTGAAATGTAGACCCAGATGCCAACTGTGATTACATGCATTGAAAATATATATATATGTGTGTATATATATATATATACCATATACCTAGGAGAAAGTTAAGTTTATAAGTCACACAAAACACAAATTATATAAGATATGCATATTTCATAAATATGTATGAAATACATATATGTTCATCTTATTATTTTATCCTAAAGGGAATCTCCAAATAAAGACTACATTTACTTAAGTGTTAAGGTTTTTCTGTTCGAGATTTCAATTTAAATCTTAATTTAAAGCATAAATAAAAATTATTTGTTGAATTTTTATTATACTAGAAAAACCATAAGATTTGATACAATTTTTAATGGTGAATTATGTGCACTTAGCCTATTTATCCTTTGGTTTGTCAGCTCACTTGCCGTCTCCAGACGAGTTATTGATTTTTTTAAATCTACTTGTTTCTTTTTGTTTTCAATGTTATTTGATAGGTGTTGAAATAGAACGTGTTCAAATGTCAAATATTACATGTTAGAAATATTTCATTTACATTGGTAAAATACAGGCTTTAAATAGACCATACCAAGGACTGTTCCCTGGGAAAGGGCAGTGCTTCTGACTGATCCACTCTAGGTGAAATCCCAATCCCAGACGCAGTCTCAGACTCCACGTGACCTTTCAGATGTGCTGCCTCCTCTCCTCCAGAGTGTTGTATCAAACCCAAGGAATTTCTCAGCCAACTCACTTGTTGGCCCTTTGAATGAACTCATTGCAATCAAATTTGCTAATGGCACCTTAAGCACAAAATATCATACATGATGATATAAAGAGGTGCCTACAAATATAACCAGGGAATTTTTTTGCTTTTATAATCCTTACAATTTCAGGGAAAACAAAGATGACCCAATGCTAAACATTACAAGGATGAGTGTTGAATCCCCATCCAACGCAGTCTCAGACACTGTGCCACTCACATCTGCAGTGCTTTACAGCAATAATCCTGAAACTTAAATGATTTGTCACATTTGTCTAAGGAACTCACTGAATCTGAATGCAGTATGCCTGGGTTTGGGCCTAGAAATTTGAATTTTTAGGAAATCCAAAGATGATCCTGATTACTGACAGATTTGATAGCTGCCACCTCTCTCAAATTTAATGAAATAAATTAAATTTAAATTAAATTAACCAGTATTTTTTTCTGGTAAAATAACCATAATTTTATAGAGGGAAATGACTGAACTGATACTTAGGGGTAGAGGAAAAGTGGACCTTGATGTTACCAGAGCTCTAAAAGTGAAGAGAAAACATTCAGCATTTGTTCAGACAGATGCATTGACTGATTTGCTGCCTGTCACCATGTGTATGCCAAGGGATCCAGCACCTTGCACTCATCAAGACTGATTCAGGATGGTCCAGATACTGTGATGTGAATTTGTTTGGTGTGTATGTGTGTGTGTGTGACAGAGTTTTACTCTGTCACCCTGACTAGAGAGCCACATAGTAATAGCTCACAGCAACCTTTCCAAATAACTGGAACTACAGGTGCCCACCGTAATACCTGGCTAGTTTTTCTATTTTTAGTAAAGATGAAGTCTTATTCTTACTCAGGCTACTCTTGAACTCCTGAGCTCAAGCAATCTAACTGCCTCAGTCTCTCAGAGTGCTAGGATTACAGGTGTGAGCCACTGTACATGGCTTTTATTTTCACACTTAATCATGAGTTACGCTTACCAAGATTTACACAAAATATCAGTTTGAAGCAGATGAATGCTGCAGGAAACTTTGCTCTTCCCATTGTCTGGTATCTCCTTGAGGTCCCATTTGCCTTCTCCTCTGCTATCAGAATGTCCTCTAAAGGAAGGATTGTAAATATGTGCTGCTGAGGAGACGATTCTGGCCAAGGTCTCTTGGCTTGGTAAGCATTTGAATAAAGTTCTATCTCACTTATAATACTATGTGTCCCAACACTGTGGGGCCTTTGTACCTCCTTTGTATCTCCTGCCTTGCCCCTCACGTGTTTTGCTTTCTCCTGCCCCAAAGTAATGATCTAACAACAGTTATTTACATATTCATGAGGATTTCACTCGATGAGTTTCCTATCCTAAATATTTGTACTTTATTTCTTTTTCTTCTCTGGATGAAATGGCAAGCAGTAATGAAGACTTGGTGTTGTGTGAAATGGTGCTGCAGAGGAAAAGTCTGCAACTGAAATGTTAGAACAAGGGGGAAGACTGCAGCTCACTCAGGCATGCAGCACCTTGGTTTATTTCTTACTAGCTTATATACGCTTAACAACACTAAGTTCTGCACATACACTTGATAATAATAAGCCAGCTGGCAGCAAATGGTCTATAAGAAGACAAAGAAACCATGGAAAGCAACTACAAAAACTTATTCAGCCATTTGTCTGTAAACAACAGGTGCAGCCTTTAACTGAGATGCACCTTAACTTAATCTTGTTTTCCACTTCCAAGGCCCCTTCCATGAAATTCCAGAGACAGCCAGACTCTGCTTGCAGAGTCTGCCTCCTGCTTAACTAGCTTTCTAATCAGTTCGGAGGGTCTTAAAGGAACATCCCTTCATGTGGACTCTGCAAAACGTCTTCAAACATAAGTCAATGGCACTCAAAGTTACATTGAGGTTACACTTGGAAGGCAGGAAAATGTCCCAACTCTGCCTGTAACACTGCTTCCATTTAACCCTGTCATGTCCTAAAGCTATTAGACCTTTAAAAAAATTCTTTAAATCACTCATGTTCCTGTTTTATTGACTCTGTTTTTTTCTTTTTAATATTAGTTTCTGTCATTGTACATCTCATAGTAAATTCCCAAGGGACAGAGGGTTTTTATGTTCTTGGTTCAAGATATGCCAAGGGTATGCAGTCACTAATGAACTTGTCAATATTTTAATAATTATACCCACTGAGCCATTAATTCTGTAAGGAAAAGCCTTTGGGTCCAAAACTCATTTGACACACTTAAAAATTAAAGATACTAACGTGCTTTTGTGCATGTTAGATATATCTAACTGGATTTGTCATACATTAAAACAGAAATTCTTGACATTTTTATTCATTTATAAATAAAAATTATAAATCTATGTGAATATAATGAACATATTTTTCTCAAAATATCTAGGAAAAAATAATGAAAACAGTACCATTGTTTACATTTTTGCAGATCTCCTTGATATCTGGTTTAATGCAAATAAACTAAAGTTGGGCGGCAGCTGTGGCTCAGTTGGTAGGGTCCTGGCCCATATGCTGAGGGTGGAAGGTTCAAACCTGGCCCTGGCCAAACTGCAAAAAAAATAGCCGGGTGTTGTGGAAGACATCTGTAGTCCCACCTACTCGGGAGGCTGAGGCAAGAGAATTACCTAAGCCCAGGAGTTGGAGGTTGCTGTGAGCAGTGTGATGCCATGGCCCTCTACTGAGGGTGACAAAGTGAGACTCTGTCTCTACAAAAAAAAAAAAATTAGCTGACATCTTATCTGTACTTTTGCAATCAGTTACCTTAGATTGTGTAGCCTATGGAAAGCTCCTCTGACCAAAAAATACAAATAAAAGAGAAAATTCCATCTCTTAGTAGTATTATAAAATGTTTTTACCTTGCTTTCTGAGATTCCCTACAAAGGTTCCGGGGACTCCCGCCACCACCACCCTATTTGGAGAGCTGCTATCTTACGTGATGATCAAACTTAAATGTCAGCAACATCTCACAATAGTGGCATCTAAAATAGAAAATGACATGTACAGTTTCATCATGAAAAAGGTAAAAATTAAATGTATATTTTCATTTGTCTAACCCTATAGTGTGAAAAAGATAAAAATTAAATGTATATTTTCATTTGTCAAACCCTATAGTGTAACCCTGAGTTTGCCCACTCAGATGTAAAGGCAAGGAGAGAGCACCCAGCGAGTCCAGCTCTGTGGCTGCAAGATCTTCAAAAGTGTTTGTATTTGTCCTGGTGAGTAGAACATGATTTGGTGAGTCTTTTCTACTCCCGTCTTCAGGGAGGGGAGTTTATGTCTCCTGCCATGAACTCATTGGGAAAATTGAGGAAGCATATAAATTCTATTCTCATATAAATAATATTCTCAATGTTAAAAATAAGATTCATAAAATCACAAAGAAAAATTACATTGAAATCTAGTTACCAATATATTTTATTAAGCTATAAGTGTTTTTTAATAACCCCATAAAATAACCAAATGTAAAGAAAAAAAATAATAGCATGTCAGAGTAGTGATGAACACAGAGCGTCTCTCAACATACCTGAAACCATTGCAAGGCGATATGAAAATATCTATTTCTGCGTGACAAAGTCAAGCACTATTAATATTTACATAGTTTGTTGGCTATATTTATGTTGTTACAACAATACAAACGTAATTTTTTAATCCATCTTTTTTCACAGACTCCCTAAAATCTATCTCTAATGTCTTAGAGACCTGTAAACTCTAGGTTAAGAAATATTTCAGAGAGTAAGGTTTCTAAAAATGATATCCTCACACAAGCAACATCACAGTTACCTGGAAACTTGTTAGAATTATAAATTCAAGAGTCCTTGAGAATCTTAGTTGAATTTGAATAAGTGAGTGAATGAATGGTGCCTTGATTAATCCGCTGAATAGACAAATGTGGGCAGAGGAGAAGAGTAACAATTCTTAAGCAATATGCTTGCTATTCCAAATATCTAAAATCCTTTTATCCTTATTTGGAAAAAAAAAAATAGACCCATTAAGGTTCTTACCAAAAGTCAATAGCAAATTGCTACAGAGCCTAACTCAGGGACTTAGTGCATTTGACTCACAACCCTTTGCTCTCAGATGGGTCATAATGCAGTAACTACGCAGGCTTATCGTATGCACTTATTCATGTGCTCTGATCCTGGAGTCTGCTCCAAAAGACAGACTGTTTCTTTGCAAGATTTCATCAACTAGGTAAGTAACTCCTATAGAGCTGACAATAGCATTCCATTCAAAGACTAGTATGTGGCAATTTAAGTTCTTCACATGTTACTTGAAACATTGCAAACCCCAAATAGGGTATGAATAATTCCCTTCTAAAAGACAGTTTCGATGTTAATTGAACAATAGTACTGAATCAAAAAGTAATTCATTCTTAAATACTTTTTTAGAAACACAGAGAAATATCATTCACACAGAGAAGGAAGGATTGCCTTATTGAATGAAGAAATATAATTCAATGTAACAAGTTAAAATGAAAGAAAAGGGAATTGAACCTGGACAGAGGGCTTTCTGACTGTCAATTCTAATGAATAATGAAGGAGGGAAGGCACTCTACAAAATGCATAATACACAGCAATAATTTCTCATTGCAAGCCCTCATTTCACAGAGCTGAAGTTGTATGACCAATCTCCTGTTTCTGCCTTATTTTCAGATTTGTAGACTTAGTAAACTTTCAAGGCCATGTTGCTTAAGGCCACTTATAGAAGTTGTCCAAACCTCTCTAATACCAACTAACATTCAGCATAGATCTTAAAATTGTCAAGGAATACCCAGAAAAGAAAAGTTATTTATTTCCTGTGGATTTTAGTTGTGACATTTTATGATACAGACATCTTATGTATAGGAAAAATTCATGAAGCTTTTGCCAAAGGATACTAAGGTTAAACACAAAAGAATCTTGCACAAAAATCATGTGACTTGCCAAAAAAAATCTCAGTGGTCAAATAAGTCTATGCTACATACATAAGAACAGAGAAGAAAATGTGAGAAGTCAAGGTTATTGTACTAAATGTGTATGAAGAAATAAAAGACGATAACGAAAGTTCCCTCATATCTGTTCATACTGTTCATATCAGGGGAAAAACTTTGGAGTAGAAGTTTTTGAGTCTCACAAAAAGGAAATAATTTAAGAAGTGCACTCTAACTGCTACATAGAGTTGTGTAGACATGGCAAATTTTGAAAATTGACCTTTGAAAATGTCTCATGTTTAAAGTCAAGTACTGGCATGCCGGAACAAGCACCCCACCGGGAAAAGACTCTGGGGGGGGGCCACAGCAAGCCGCCCTCCCTCCAGCCAGGGAATCAACCAGTGATCGCGTAGCCACGCAGGTCTGCCTTCTGCCAGGGACTCCGCTGGCAACCGCCAGGCCTCTGCAGGCCCTCCCCCAGCCAGGAACTACCCCGGGACCTGCAAGGCCCTGCACCCCATGCTTGCTGGGCTTTAGCAGGTCTGCCTTCTGCCAGGGACTCTGCTGGTGACTGCCAAAGACTCCCCTGGCGACTGTGTGGGCCTCCGTCTGGCACCTGCAGGGCCTCCAGAGACCCACCCCCAGCCAGGATCTTCTTGGGCAACCTTGCCCCAAGCCTGCGGGACCTCCACAGGCCTGCCTTCTGCCAGGGACTCTTCCTGTGACAGCTAGGCTCCTGCAGCCCTGCCCCCAGCCAAGAACTACCCCCACAACCCGTGCAGTCCTGTGCCCCATGCTTGCCGGGCTTCAGCAGGCCCACCATCTGTTAGAGACTCTGCCAGTGACCGCCAGACCTCCAAAGGTCCGCCCCCGGCCAGGAACTCCCCCGGCAACTGCGAAGGCCTCTGCCTGCCACCCAAAGGGCCCCCACAGGCCTGCCCCTGACCAGTAAATCCCCTGGTGAGCGTGCAGCCCTGCACCCCACGCCTGCAGGACTTCTACAGGCCTGCCTAACGCTAGGAACTCCACCTGCAACTGCTAGGCCTCTGCAGGCCTGCCCCCAGCCAGGAATTCCCCCGGTAACTGCCAAGACCTGCACACCATGCTTGCTGGGCTTCCGCAGGTCCGCCATCTGCTAGAGACTCTGTGTGTGACTGCCAAGCCTCCGGCAGGTCTGCACCCACCCAAGAAATACACCGACCACTGCACCGGCCATCGCTTGACAAACTGCAGGGCTCCCGCAGGTCCGCCCCTGGCCAGTAAATCCCCTGGCTCCCTGCACCCTGAGCCTGCAGGGCTTCCCCAGGGCTGCCTTCTGCCAGGAACTCCGCCCGCGACCCCCAGGCCCCCGCAGGTCCACCCCTGGCCTTTGACATTCCAAAGGACTGTGTGGGCCTCTGCCTGGCACCCATGGGGCCTCCACAGGCCAGCCTTCTGCCAGGGACTCCGCCAGAGACTGCCAGGACTCTGCAGGCCTGCGCCAGACCAGGAACTCCCCTGGCGACCAACTGGCCCTGCACACTGCACTTGCCAGGCTTCTGTAGCACTGCCTTCTCTCACGAACTCTGCCCGCGACCGCCAGGCCCCTAGCCAGGGACACTCCCAGTGACTGTGAGGGCCTCTGCCTGCACCCCCCGGGGCCTCCACAGGCCAGCCTTCTGCGAGGGACTCTGCCGGCAACCACCAGGCCTCTGCAGGCTGACCCCCCAGCAAAAAACTTCCCAGACAACCTCATGGCCATGTGCCCAGCACTTGAAGGGCCTCTGCAATCCCACCTTCTATCAGGGAATCTGCCTTTGACTGCCAGGCCCCTGTAAGCCCACCCCTGGCCAGGGATTCCCCCACTGACCACGTGGGCCTGCATCTGGCACCTGCAGGGCCTCCACAGGCCCGCCCCTGACAAGGAACTTCCCTCGCAATCATGAGGACCTGTGCCATGTGCTTGCAGGACCTCCACACTCCTGCCTTCTGCCAGGAACCCCACCGGCGACCAGGGGCCCCCACAAGTCCATCCCAGGCCAGGAACTCCCCCAGCAAATGCGCGCCCATGCCCCAAGCCTGCAGGGCCTCCGCAAGCTGACCCTTTGCCAGGAACTCCACTGGTGACTGCCAGGCCTCTATAGGGCTACACTTGGCCAGGAACTCCCCCAATAATCATGCAGCCTGTGCCTGACCCTCCCAGACCATGTGCACCATCCCCTTCCCTGCTACTGGATCCAGGGGTGCCAGAATCTGGAGCTGCTCCCACAGCCTGGCTGGGGCAGTCCCAGAAGAGCTACACAGGGACACTCACTACAAAGTTCCAGCCACGATAGAGTGGTCCCGCCAGGGTCTAATCTTCAAGAGACACCATCCCACCTCTGAGGACAGCCAGACTCAATGGTGAAAAACAATTATGGGGCAGAATCAATGGAAAAACTCTGGAAATATAAATAATCAGAGTAGACCAATTGCTCTAAGGAATGACAAGGCAGACACAGCACAAGATCCCTTGCATAGGCAAATGGCTGAGATGTCTGAAATCGAAATCAGAATCTGGATTGCAAATAAGTTCAGTGAAATGGAGGAAAAGATGGAATTAGAATTTCAGCAGTAATCCAAAAGATGATGCAAAAGATATCTCAAGAATTCAGTGATGACCAAAGACAAAATGACAAAAGATTTTGACACATTGAGACAAGAAGTTTCAACCTTAAAGATCTGAGAAATGAAGTAGAATCCCTCAGTAACAGAATGGAGCAAGCAGAAGAAAGGATTTCTGACGTGGAAGACAAAGCTTTGGAACACTCTCAAACCTCCAAAGAGGAATAGAAATGGAAGACAAAAACAGATCACTCTCTCAAAGAGCTCTGGGATACCTCAAAGAAAACCAATATTCAACACATAGGGATCCCCAAAAGGGATGAAGTGGCTTCACAAGACACCGAGGCTCCTATCCATGAGATTATGAAAGAGAACTTTCCAGACATGCCAAGAGATTCTGAAATTCAGATAGCAGACAGTATCAGAACCCCACCATGACACAAACCAAATAAGACATCCTCTAGGCACATCATAATTAAGTTCATGAACGTTAATATGAAGGAGAAAATTCTGAAAGCAGCCAGAGGTAAGAAATCCATTACCTACAAGGGGAAGAATGTTAGAATAACCGCAGATCTCTCTGATCAAACCTTTCAAGCTAGAAGAGAATGGTCAACTTTTAATCTCCTAAAACAAAATAACTTTCAACTCAGGATCCTGTATCCAACTAAACGGAGTTTTATTTATGATGGAGAAATTAAATACTTCAATGATATCCACATGTTGAAGAAATTTCCTATAACTAAACCAGCTCTCCAGGACATTCTCAGACCAATCCTCCACAATGACCAGCACAAACCTCCACCACAAAAGTAAACTCACCCAGAAACTATCAAATTTCATCTTCCGCAGTGATGAAAGGATTAAAAAAGTCCACTGGACATTCTAAAGATTTATCATTAATTTACATTAATGTGAATGGTTTAAATTGACCTCTAAAGAGGCATAGTTTGGCTGACTGGATACAAAAACTCAGACCAGATGTCTCCTGCATACAAGAATCTCACCTTACCTTAAAAGATAAATTTACACTCAAGGTGAAGGGATGGTCATCTATATTCCAGGCAAATGGAAAACAAAAAAGCAGGTGTTGCAATCTTATTCGCAGATACAATAGGCTTTATCTTTATATTTTTTTAAATAATTTTATTGAATCATAATTGTGTACATTGGTGCAAACATAGGGCACAATATGCTTCATATACATTCAGAAATATTTTGATCGTACTGTTACAGATAGCCTTCATGGCATTTTCTTGATCACTATATAAAGACATTGATACTCTACATTTAATAAGTTTCGCCAGTACCCTGCTAAGATGCACCGTAGGTATGTTCCCACTAATTGCCCTCCCTCCACCCATCCTCCACCCTCC
>CAUYON010113808.1:0-14836 GCA_963573935.1 Arctocebus calabarensis
GGCGCCTGCAGTCCCAGCTACTTGGGAGGCAGAGGCAGGAGACTCGCTTGAGCCCAGGAATTGGAGGTTGCTGTGAGCTGTGATGCCACAGCACTCTCTCCAGGGTGACAGCTTGAGGCTCTGTCTCAAAAAAAAAAAAAAAAAAATATTTGCTCCTTTAAAAAGTAATAGAAAGGCTTCTGAATAGAGAAGTAAACCCAGGGAGACCGCTGCCATAACAGTTCTACCTATTAAAAGTTTACAAATCTCCCTGCTCCTGGTGACTCTGTGGTGGAGTAGCTGCTGATACTTCTCATGTGATGCTATAACCACACTATATCTTTTAAACGTTTCTCTTCCCTTCCACTGGCTTGGTAGCATGAACCATTCCAGAATTGCTCAGCTGTTCTGAGTTGATGATTTGATGGATTTGATGATTCCAGAGAAACTGTTTTTGGAAACATCTTTGGTGGGACCAATCACCAGTCACCAAATTTTATAAACTACGGCCTTTGGGTTTCTGACTGTCCCTTTGTAGGACGAATCCATCTATCCCCAATCTTTCTTCCTTTTCTTTCTTTCTTCCTTCCTACCTTCCCTTCCTCTTGCCTTCTCTCCATCTCTTCCTTCTTTTTTAGCTCAATTTTATCCCAAAGCACAATACTCTATCTGGCCTTTTTCACTACAGTTATAGAAGCTGGTAAAGTTGACACTTCGATTAAAAGAAGCTTTTAATGTCAATTTCTAAGGCAGCAGAGTGATAAAAGGAGCCACAAAGGAGATGGGGATCAATAGTAATCTTACTACAGATCACCCCTGGCTTGATCAAAACCAGCAACCTCCATTAATTATGAAATATGATTTACCTCCTCACTGAATTAAGCAGTGGCAAGAAAAAGTATATGAAACCACACCAACAATGTAAAACAGAATGTTCCTGATGCTGCATGTCAACTGCCAACATTTCTGTGTAAGAGGAAAAACCTTTGTTTTACTTGAAAAATGTTTGAACTTGTGTATTTGGATAGACTACTCAACTTGAAACTTGTTATACTTGAAAAATATTTAAAGTTGTGTATTAGGACAGATTACTCAGCAACTTATATCAAAAATTCACAGGAAGCAAACATTATCTTCCTAGATAAAGCATTTTGTTCTTCTCTTTTATAAATACTCTCTACGGGGTAAATGGATTTCTCAGAGTATGCACTCTTAATTAAACCTGAAGGCAATTAAAATGAAGACTTTTGTGAAATTGCCAGGTAAAGATAGAAACAGATCAATTTCAAATGTAAAGTAGAGACACAGGAACCACAATGATGAGAATGAATTCATGTTAATGTCTGAACAGGTGGGGACTGCCCAGAGCCCATGGCTGTGTACGTGAACCATCACACTAACTGTAAGAGGGAATCAGGCATCATTTTATTTTTTCCTTTTCTCTCTTTTCCACCCCTATGACTCTATCTTCAATTTAATTACAATGACTGAAACATATTCCATATTACAGAAAAACTGCAGCAAAATCAACTCAAAACTTTTAAAAAGAAGTTTTTCTTTATGTAATACTTCACAAAATACTTAAATTTCCAATGTTTTCTTGTTATAGGGGAAGAATGTTGATGCTTTGGTCTTTAAATGTTTGTATAGATAAAAAAAAAATTTAAAAAAACTCAAATTTAAAATAGGTGGTAAATATGGATTTAATAAAGAGAGCCAGACAGCTGATTTGTCACTTTCATCAACATTTAAAAAATGGTAAAAATCACTTCAGTTGAGTACTATAAGGGGCGGAGTAAGATGGAAGACTAGAGACATCTCCTTGCCAGCCACTCTCAGTGAGACAGGGGACAGATGATTTTGGCCACCTCTGGCTGGGGAAACCTACCCAGAAACATTGCTCTGGGGCACAGCGAAGTTGTAGGGGACTCCAGTAGCCAGGGGGAGGTCTGGAGCTGAGAAGGATTGTCACAGAGAGAAGGTGCTAGGGTACAGGCAGAGGCTGGCAGGTCCCCCCAGGGATGACTGGAAGTAGGAAAGGGCTGTCCTGCAGTTTTTGTTTTTGGACTGGATAGCTCCCTGGACTGCCTTGGAGGGGATGGACGAGCAAGAGAACTTGAGCAGCATCAGGCAGCTGAGACTGAGTGCCAGGCAGGGTGAAGCTCCTATTGGCTTGGTTGTGGGCAGGCCACCATTGTGGGAAAGGAGCATGGGAGAAACAGTCTGCAGGGGCTTAGTACACAGCCAGCTGGGTGTGTCTGCTGAGTTCAGGCAACCATCTTTGGGGAGTTGAGCATCCCGGCTCCAGAGAAAAGCACTTTGTTATCAAGGTGCATTCAAGACGTGGAACCAGAGAGATTTGGTGAGAGCTTTGGAAACTTAATCCCATTAAGACTAAGTCCTGACCAACTAACCAGGTTCTGATTGGGGACAAGTAGGTCAGGAGCAAAGGTTCTAGTTTCCTCTGAAACTGGATAGCAGCTTCTGGCCCCCAATATTATATAGCAAAAACATGTGTTCTCTATCTCCTGATACCACAATGTCACTTGGTGTCCAGGCAATATATTGCAATTTATGTGTATGTGTGTGTGTGTGTGTAGTTACCTATGTACTTTTCTCTCTCTCTCTCTTTTTTTCTCCAATATTTTTTTCTTTATTTTTTTTTCTTTGTTGCCATTGTTGTTTTTTGTTTGGTTTGGTTTGGTTTCAGTGTATTTTTGTTTTTTCATTTTTACTGTCTTTATAGTGAGGGTTCCTCCATTTTGATTACAGTTTTTCAACCCCTTTTTTTCTTTCTTTATTTTTTATCTCTCTCCCCTTTTTTCTCTTTTGGTAGCGATTTTTCTACTTTTCTCATTCTATCCACAAATATTTCTCATACAACAAGATATTGCTTTTTTCCTTCAGTTTATATAATTATATTATTACTTTTATTTATCTATTTTTATTATTTTTTTTCCTTTATCTTAGGACTGAGGATCATAGCATTGTTCTGGCATGGGAGTCACAGCATTGGTCTGGCTTATGGAGGCCATGAGCTCATGGCCTCTAACTTTAGCCTTTGGAAAGATGGCATTGGCAGGTCCTCATTGTGACATACATCTGATTTTTTCTATATTTGGCGGAGGTGGGATCTTGTTTTTGCACAGGCTAGTAAGGAGATCTTGAACTCAAAGGACCTACCCAACCAGGCCCCATAAAGTCCTGAAGTTGTGGATGCGGGTCAAAGTACCCTGCCAAAACCACCATTTCTCTCTCTTTCCTTCTCTCTATCCTTTTACTCTCTTTTTCTTCAACTCTTTCCTTTCACATCCCTTTTTTTTTTTTAATATATCATTTTCTTCCCTTTCTCCCTTCTTGCTCTTTACCCTTCTCTTCCTTTTGGCCTTATGCCTAAAGGCCACACCAACACCTAAGCTCAGAGACAAGGTAATGTAAAAGTGAAGGAGACAATGAGAGGAAAAGGTAGGGAAAGGAAGAGAACAAGATTAAAACATACATGAGGAGGAACTAACAGAAAAATTCTGGCAACATGAAAATCCAAAACAGCGCAATTGCTCCGAAGGATCACGAGGTAGCCACAACAAAGGATTCCATCTATAAAGATTTAATGAAATGATAGAAAGGGAATTTAAAATATGGATGGCAAAGGCAATAAAGGAAATTGACAAGAAAGTGGAAAAACAGAACAGAAACACATAGATGAAAATATAAAGAATATCAAAAGGATATGGCAGAGCTTAAGGAATTAATCTGAGAGTATCAATAACAGATTAAACCATAGAGAAGAATCACAGAACTTAAGGATAAAGCTCTTGTTAACCCAGGTAAACAGGTAGGAAAGAAGAGAAAGAAAGCACAACAGTCAGTCAGAAAATTATAGGACTTTACAAAGCATTCAAACATATGAATTATAGGAGAAGAAGACCATCCCAAAGAAAATATAGAATTTATGAAATTTCATTTCATAATTGAAAATTTCCCAAGTTTCACAAAAGATTCCAAAACACTCCTTTTATAAGGATATCCAACCCTGGGTTGTCTCAACACTAACAGAGCATCTCCAAGACATAATGTAATGAAACTTTCCAAAGTCAAGATGAAAGTGAAAATTCTGGAAGCAGCCATGAGTAAGTGCCAACTGACCTAAAGAAGCAGATCCATCAGGGTAACAGCGGATTTCTTAGCTGAACATTTCCAAGCCAGAAGAGAAGAGCCATCTACCTTTAACCTTCTTAAATAAAACAGTTTTCAGCCCAGAATTCTGTATCCTGCTAAACTAAGCTTCAAAATTGATGGAGAAATCAAATAATTTACTGACATGCAAACACTGAAGAAATTTGCCACAAGATAAGTTCTACAGGAAATACTTAGACCTATTATCCATTCTGACAATCACAATGGCCCACCAGTAAAGCAAACACCCAGAAACTAAAGGTGAAAGCCTAGCTTCCATAATGGCCCAAAGGATAAAACTGACCAATAGACTTTCACAAAATAAGATGAATAGAACTCTACCACACTTACTAGTTCTCTCAATTAATGTAAATGACTTTAATTCCCCACTAAAGAGACCCAGGCAAGCCAAATGGATAAAAAGCACAAGACATCTATATGCTGTCTCCAGGAAATACACCTAACCTTGAAGGACACAACAAGACTCAGGATAAATGGGTGGAAAACAGTATTTCGGGCAAATGGAAATCAGAAGAAAGAAGGATAACAATCTTATTTTCAGATATTGGTGGATTTAAAACAGCTAAAGTTAAAAAAAATAAAGATGGTCACTTCATACTGGTCAAGGGAATAACACAACAAGAGGACATTTCAATTCTAAATATTTATGCACCCTGCACCCAGCTTAATAAATACTCCCAGATTTATGAAACAGACCTTAAATAGTCTGAGCAGTTTGATATCCTATAACACCATTATAGTTGGGAACTCTAACATCCATTTGACAGAAATTGACAGATCCTCTAAACAGAAACTAAACAAAGATGCAAGGGACCTAAATGCAACCCTAGAATAATTGGGCTTAATGGACAAATCAGTAGCCTTTGTATAAACCAATAACAACAAGTTGAGAAGCTAATCAAAGACACAATTCCCTTCACAGTAGCTTCAAAGAAAATGAAATACCTAACAAAAGAGGTGAAGGATTTTTAAAGAGAATTATGAAACCCTAAGAAAAGAAATAGCAGAAGACATTAATAGATAGAAGAACATAACATACTCTTGGTTGGGAAGAATCAACATTGTTAAAATGTTTGTACTACCCAAAGCAATCTATGCATTCAATGTGAACCCCCTTAAAATACCAATATCATACTCTGAAGAATTGGAAAAAATAGTTCTTCATTTCCTCTGGAACCAGGAAAAACCCTGTATAGCCAAAGCAATTCTTAGTAATAAAACAAAGATGGAGGCATCACTTTACCAGACTGTAGACTATATTAAAAGTGCACAGTGATTAAAAAAGCATGGTACTGACACAAAAATAGAGACATATACATTTGGAACTGAATAGAAAACAAAGAGATGAAACTAGTCTCTTAATAGCTATCTGATCTTTGATAGACCAAACTAAGCATACAATGGGGAGAAGACTCCCTAGTCAATCAATGGTGCTGATAGAACTGAATAACCACATGTGAAAGACTGAAACTAAACCTGCACCTTTCACCATTTACAATAATTGATTCAAGAGGGATAAAAGATTTAACTCTAAGGCATGAAACATTAGAAATCCTAGAAGTGTGGGAAAAACTCTTGAGGATGTTAGCCTGGGGAAAGATTTTATGAAGACTTTGTGGCAACTGAAGCAACAACAAAAGTAAACAAGTGGGACTTTAAACTGAAAAGCTTCTGCATAGCTAAGGACTCAACAATTAAAGCAAAAAGACAACCTTCAGAAAGAAAAAGATATTTGAAGTTTATGAATCTGACAAAGAGTTGATAACTAGAATATATAGAGAACTCAATTTAATCAACAAAAAAAGGCCAACACAATCTCTTCTATCACTAGACAAGAATAGAACCTTCTCTGAGGAATTCAGACAAATGTCTAACAAACATATGAAAAAATGCTCATTGTCCTTAATCACCAGAAAAATGCAAACCAAAACCACTCTGAGATATCACCTAACCCCAGTGAGAATGGCCCACATCAGAAAGCGCCAAAGTTACTGGGGCTGGCATGGATCTGGAGAAAGGGGAATAATTTTATACTGTTGATGGGACTGCAAAATATACAGCCTTTTTGGAGATAAGTATGGAGAATCCTCAAAGGACTCAAATTAGAGCTCCCATTTGATTCTGCAATCCCATTACTAGGCATCTACTCAGAAGAAAAAAAATCTTTTTATCATAAGGACATTTGCACTAGATTGTTTAACGCAGCTCAATTTATAATTGCCAAGATGTGAAAACAACCTAAATGCCCATCATTCCAGGAAAGGATTAACAAACTGTGGTAAGTGTATACCATGGAATACTATGCTGCCATAAAAAGATGTAGACTTGGCTCGGTGCCTATAGCGCCAGCCACATACACTGGAACTGCCAGGTTCAAATCCAGTCTGGATCTAACAAACAACAATGACAACTACAACCAAAAAATAGCCAAGTGTTGTAGTGGGCACCTGTAGTCCCAGCTACTTGGGAGGTGGAGGCAAGAAAATCACTTAAGCCCAAGAGTTAGAGATTGCTGTGAGCTGTGATGCAATAGCACTCTACCCAGGGTGACGTAGTGAGACTGTCTCAAAAAAAAAAAAGATGTAGACTTCACAACTTTTGTATTAACCTGGATGGAGTTGAAATACATTTTTCTTAGTAAAGTATCACATGAATGGAAAAACAAATATCCAATGTACTTGGTACTAATATGAAGGCAATAGATGATCTAAAACATGCCCACATAAGAGAAAAACTGAATTCAAGTTGGGAGGAGGGCGATTTGTACTGAAAAAAGGGGGGGGGGCAGAGATACCATTTGGGTACTAGCCCTGATTCTGCCATTAATTTGATGTACTATAGGGTTTCCATTTTCCCACCCACAAAATAAAGGTGCTCAACAGGTAGTCTCTGAGTTTTTACTCCAAAACTCTCAGAGTTCATAATGCTCATTCTGAGCACTGCTTTTAACTGCTCAAAACCTGCAAGGACCCCTACCACAGTTCAAACTTGGATTTCCAAGAATATGCATTTCCCACTTGTGAACATGTTTCACCCTATGAACTCGGCTTGCAATGGCCTTCCTCTTACCTTTACCAGCTGAAATCTGACTCATTCTTAAAGGTCTAGAAAGGCCAATGTTCCCTTGAAGTCTTACAAACCCTTATACCTAAAATTGACTCTTCTCTCTTCTAAATATCCAAATAGTTTATTTTCATATTTTAAAATATCTATCTACTATGTATTATGTATCATCATACTGATTATAAATGGACATACCATATTTATTCAATGAAGTATAAACTTCTGAAGGGAGACAAAAGTCATCTTCATTTTTATATTACCTCCTGGTGCCTACAAGAGTCTCAAAATGTAGGATGTAATACATATTGTCCAATGCAATATGATAAATAAGGAATGATGGACAAAAGCCAAACCACAAGGCTTAATAATGGAAGCCAGCCCCCATCTGTTGAAATAAATTAGATAGGCATGAACAAAGGGACTCAAGAGAGTCAGAGAGGGCAAACTGATTGGAGGAGCCTGGATGAACCAGGAGAACAAAATGAGTCCCTACAGGATGAGCCCTTAAAAATGGTCTGGGATACTTGAGGACACTGGGCTCATGGGGGCAAGGAAACCTCATGTAAAGGCCCAGGCTGGCCAGTAAGCCTCAATCAGCATGAGGCCCCACTACAATTTCCTACCTAGAGTTGCCATGGCAGCCTCTGGGCTCTAGGTTCCAGAGCGATATGGCCGTAAGGGCCTTCATGTCAAGAGAATAAAAAGTCTTCTGTCTGCCCCAGACCTCTGGGTGCAGTTTCAGCAGGTGATTTCCATCCTAGACTGACGTGCTGTGACTCTAGTATTGCGGACAACACCAGTCATTCCCACCTTCCATCCCATTCCACTACCTATTTTTAAAACCCCTTTAATTGGCCTACTCTACAGAAGCGTCTGAACTTCTCTTCTTCCTCTACTCTTGAATGGCCTGGATGCCTGCCTTCCTAAGCTAGATCCTGGGCTCACTTGCAAGAGCCATGGGAGTAGCATAAACAGGGCAAGACAATAATTAAGGAAGTTTTGAAGATCTGTTTGTTGGTGCCAATCACAGGAGCCATTAGGACCATGATCTGCATTCTCCCTTTTCACAAGAAAACTGGCACACTTTTGATGTATCATTTTATTAGTAAGAATCAAGAAATTGAACAGTAATCACACTCTTGATATTGATTTAGCATAATCCTAACTGCACATTCTCAAGAGGCATTGGGTACTGTCCTCACAGGAGGACAAGCTTCCATCTGTGCAGACACATCCTGCAATGGCACAAGAGTTCTGGGGCAGGAGATTTCTCAACTTACTCTCTGACCTCTCATTCAAGTCCCCATGTTATAAATGGGATGTCAACAAAATGAAATAAAATCTTATTCCCAAGGTTAATTTGGGGTCAAGTTCAACACAACATTACAAAAATTAAAGAGCTACATTTAAACTTTATTTGAAGTTACAGGCTGCCTAAGACCTCTGGTATACTTCCCATCAATATTTAATCTATTCTTCTGGCTAGCTTTAACAAATTAATTGGTACAAGGTAAGAAACCATTAAGTTGCTGTAAAATATTGTAAGTTATAATATTGCTGCAGCTGCAATTTGAATTTAATTTAAAAAATGTTATTAACTTGGTTTATCAGATGGAATTAAACACAGAACACATCAATAAACCTGGGGGTATCATGCAGCATAGCTGCTGCAATTACACATTATGAAAGAGTAATTTTACAATTAAACATTTTTAAGCAAGCTAATTTGTTTGTCTTATCACTTTTAAAACAGCACAACTGTAAAGTTAGAAGCAGGTAGGAGATATAGAACAAGTGTTATCGAATACCATTGTAGCAAGAGGAAGGGGTAAGAAAGAAAGGAGCACTGGGCTATTACTGTGACATACTGTCACTTGTGCTGTGAAGGGTATTGCTGTCCACAGGACCTTTAACGTAGATCCTGAACACACTCCTGACATATCAGCAATCAGCCCTGGGTCTCAGCCCAGTCTCCTGTGTTAACACTGGCCATCGGGCCCTACCATCCCACACTCAGGAAGTCCCTGCCTAAAAGCTCACCATGAGGAAATGACACTGTCTGCATGACTGCCACAGAAGCCAGTGAAGCATTCTAAGGGGGTAAATCATGTGAGGCTTTGGTCAAAGAAGTAGGTGTGTGATTTTATTTGTGGCTTTAAGGTTAAAAAGCATTTATAATATCAGCTACTTCTTTTGAATTCTTTCTATAAAACTTAAGGCTTCAAGGACTGACGAGGTAGTCATAGCAAAAGCTTTCCAAACTTTTCCATTTTTACCCCTTTTTCCTATCTTTGCATTCTCCCACTAAAGGGAATCTCAGCACAAGTTTCTTACGTTGATTTTGTTCCCCAGCGTGGCCTGACCTCAAGTGGACTGGATGGTTCCTTGAGGATGGAGGCCATTCATATTGGTGGTTGTGGCTCCTTCGGCACCCAGCACAGTGCAGCACCCAGCTCAGTGCAGCACACTTGACCCTGGCCTTCCTTCCTTCTGCAGGGTGAGTGCCGCTCTCTGCAGTTGGTCTGCAATGCCAGTATTGAGAGCCTTGTCCCTTACATTAGCAGGAACTCTAAGATGAAAACACCAGGGAATGATAAACCCCTGCTCCACTGGGTTGTTACTTCATCAGACCCTTGGAAATAGCTCAGATCATTTTTTTAAAGTAATAAACTGATAAGCTGTTTAAAACATTGCATGCTTCCGACTGTACTTCCAGATTTACTAATCCAAAGACTAAAAAAGTATTTCCAAATGTGTCCTTCAAATCTTTTGTTTTTGGAAATAGAGTTTCAAGAGTCATGTCAATTTGTAAAACAAAATACTGTATTAATCACCCTCTTGGAACTCACTGTGCCAATAAAAGGTTCCAGAAATCCTGCAGTGAAGATCTCTTATTAGTTTTGTTCAAACTAGTATTGCCCCCAATTATTTCACCACGCAACTCTTCCCCCATATGGTATTTACTAACATCCTAAGAAACTAAGGTTCCTCAGAATACAATGTGGGAAATGCTGGCCCAATGTTTTGTATTTCCTTTGAATTGGATTAATCTCTGTAAATTGGAACTTTCAGACCATTTTATAAAACAGTTAAAGATATTTCTGTTAAGGTTTATGATGCCTGCTTTGTCCTTGAGCATGGCAAGCTATACCAGAAGCTACGAAGTATTTGGTGCTCTTAGGTTTTGCTTCCGCAGTGGAGGAGATGATAGATGGGGTCCTTACCCCAAGCACTCCGAACAGTAGAGGATAACAGCCTGGCCTATCTGGGAGGTTAGTGTTCAACACCGTTATTAACCCTGACAGGTTGAAGAGTCACTGCCAATGCACCTGAGAGTTCTGGTAGCTTCAACTATATTGTGATCTTAAAATGGGTGCTGTTTACCCACTAAATTCTCTCTGAGAGTTAACAGTGGATCAAACAGTATAATAAAAGTAGGATATAACTAAGAGAATATAAGATGAAAGAACAGTTTAAAAAAGAAAAAAAGTAAGATAAATCTTAAGTACAAAAATGTAATATTCTAGGTGTCCTAAGGACAACTCCTTAGTGTTATGCTAACTACAAATACAGGTTTCTCAGAGCAGCTGCCGTAAGGAAGGAACCATCGCACAGCACAGAGACATGTGTTGGAAGCATCTGCCCCTTATGGCATTTATCATTATTTTTTTAAATTAAACTTCTCGCCTCTATCAATTTAAAAAAATGAAAATAAAATAAAAACAAGTAAATCAATGGCTGGTTGCAGGAGAAAATAAAATGACTATTTACTCCATATGTGGGGAAAATAGCGCATCCTTTAGACTCAATTAAGATATAGTTCTTGAGAAGCTAACTAATGTTTAATCTAATGGAGGCAAGGGTCTCTGAATCCTGCATTCTAAAACAACTAAACGCTAAACTGTTTCAAATATAGTAGGTCAGGGGAATTATTTTCTCAGCCTCGCTAAATGGAGCATGAAATAGAAGAGCGTACTTCAGCGAGAGCTCCTAAGTACATATGCTGTATTAAGATCTCTCTCTCACCCAGGTGACACAAAAGCGCAAAGAATGACTCACCATGTCATAAGTTGTTACGATCTTCTTCAGAACCTCTGGTACAATTCCCTGCAACTCCATTGTGGGATACTGCTCACTGAGATTCAGGACCACCAGGGGTGTGTTATCAGGCCCCAGAAATCGGGGAGACACCGCCAACATGCACTGCATGAGATTGGCCACAGAGGAGAGGCCGCACAGCTCCTTGAATGACACCACTGCATTCTGTCAAATGGAAGGAAAGGATCATTTGTTATTAACTGGGGGTTTTGATTTCTCTGGATATTATATTTGATATGCCTGATTATTCCTGAAATGCCTTGTACAACAATTATTAGCAATGTTTTGGCAGAATTGGCCAATGATGATTTTATCCTGGGAAAAAGGGCTATTTTCCGAAGTAAATACTGTTCTAGACATTGGCAACACCAATCTATCAGAAGTACTGAAAATACAAATAAGTCCAATTCTTCTGCAGGGCAAAGCCTCTTTTCAGATCAAAGTTCATAGTAGTCTTAATGGTGGTACGCAATTATGAGCAAACAAAAAGAACAATTTCTATAATCAAAAAAGGTAAAGATTAAGAAAAAAAATCAAATCAGATTTAAAATAATTACTGCATTTGCCTAAAAGGAAAGGAGTATTTGCAAGGTAGAAACTTGAATCTCTCCTTTTCTCTCACCTATTTATGCTCATTGGTTCCAGCTCTAAAAGACCTTTGAGGACGCTGCTGTTCACTGGTGAGTCTGCCCTGGGGAGTCGGGGTAGGATGGGGTGGTGTTGGTGACCCTTAATTTTCTCTAATAGTGTCACCACTGATTTCAATGCTTCTCTCTTTTTTTCTAATCACCTGAGGTGTTCGATTAAAATATCCATTAAAGAAAGTCCTTCAAGACAGTAAAATGGCATGAGCTGGCATTCTTTGAGCATTTATCAGCATTAGGCATATTTATTACATATTATCTCATTTAATCTATTAAACAAGCTATGTTATGAATAAGGAAATTGAACCTGAGCTATGATCCCTCTCTGTCATTTATCTAAGGTCACATAGCTACTAAGTGAAGGAGTCAAGATTTTACCTGAAATCTACTACTGATGTTGAAGCCCATGCTTTTAATCGCTGTGCTATAAGAATAGGTTAATTCTGATCACAATACAAGTCAGACAGGTTACTCCAGGCACGTTTGGGTCCTGATCTGGGTGGAGCATGTGGCTAGAGGGGGTAGATCTAGGCCCTGCAGGCCTGTGCCTTCTGCTCTCAAATACCCCCAGGTTCTTGAGGATAAGCAACAACACTAGTTTTAAATTTAAAAATGTCATTTGCTGTATACCATTTTGTTCAAAAATCGCTTTGCTATTGAGTGCTTATAGAAGGAAGTCACTACTATGATATCTAAAGTGGGGTTCCCCAGTCTATAGCTGTCCTATTTTCTTCATAGCTCTTACCCATCTCTGCTGCTGTCCTATTTGTTTATTTGGCTGATCACTGCCTGTTTCTCCTTCCCACTACCCATCCCAGCCAGAGTACAAGTCCCTAAGGGTAGATCTGTCTGCAACCTCCTGGCCTAGACTGCTTGTGAAGGGCAGGTGCTCATCAAACATTACCACCGATTGCCCTGTCAGGTTCAGCACTGATTGCCCTGTTGGGGTCAGCACAGACACTTGGCTTTGGAAAAGACCGTGCCTGAGCTCTGAACAATCCTCAGAAGAATTCTGTATCACGTGCACCACAGCAGCCCCTGGGCAGGGGGCAAGGTGACTTGCTCAGAACTGAGGGTTTACCAAGCCACTTTTATCATTAGAAACAGGGAAAAGCCCTTAAAGTTCTGTGATGTTCTTTCACTTTAAAAGAAAGTAAATACATTTCCCTATAGTGGGCAGGTCTTTTTATTCTGAGGTACCCTCAGAATTGGCAGAGCAGAAACTTATGTTGAATTTTCTGAGTTGGGTTTTACTTGCTGATGCCGTTCTCATAAGAGTTACTTTAAAAAAAGGTTTTTTTCATAGGAAAATAAACACACATGGAGTACCCATCACACCCAGAGCTCTCGCCACTTGCTGGGCCAGGTTAGGGTCAGTATCTCTGCGAGGCAGGCCCTTGCTGTCTAGTTCAGTATCACTCACGGGTACTATTATACAGCTAGACATGCGGACAATCCTTAATTAAATACATAATTTCTGACTGCCTGCTTTCACCCATATATATTTCAAAATTAATTATTATCTTAGACTGCTAGTAAATCAGACACCGTGTGACTATAAACAGTTCGCTATACTCTAAATCAAGAGGAGGCTCAATGGGCCAGCGCACTGGCTCATTTAAGGGCCTCCTGGCTTCCTGGCACCACAGCTCCATGAGGAAGGACGCGATCATGCCCCTTTTACTTGGACTTAACACTGCTTTCATTTCAACAGGTTATCAATTTGTGGTCTAGCTAATGAATATTCAGAACCACCAGAGATTCCTGTGCACCTTATCAGAAAACAAGGAGGATGTGGTAAGAAGCCAGGAACAGGGACTGGCGAGAGGGCGAGAGAGACAGCAAGGAGTCTTATCCTATTACATAATCGATACTGTCAACACCAGCAACAGGTTTAGAAATTTACGCCATAAAAAAGAGGTTAGCGGCAACATTCCAATAACCTACTGGAATTTGTGAATTATTTAAAATTAAATATACTATTTTTTTTTAAACCTCAATGTAGTCACAATCCATGGACGCGCACTAAGTAGGACAACTGTTGAGGGAAGGCCTGAACACAGGCACATACCTGCATGTTCTCTCTCAGGTCTGTGGCATCCCGGATAGGCAGCTGGGCGTTCTTGAACACCTCATCTACAGTTTTAATCCACAACGTTCTCAAAGATGCATATTCTCTGGATTTCTTCCCTTTTCTCACCGAAAGGCCCCTTTTATGAGGTTTCCCCCCTCCTCTCCGGTTAGTGATAGCCACGTGGACAAACAAAGAAGCATGTGCAAGGACCTCTCCAGTCAAGGACTGCAGGGGGACGTGCCGGTAGCCCGTCTGTAAACATTCAAAGGGAATTGTGTACTGGCCGATAAATTCATCCCCAATGTAATCATCATCCAGCACTACAAAGCGCACCATCGCCAGTTCGGGTAGGTTGATTTGAAATTCAAAGCTTTCATCGAAAATGGGAGCATCTCCATTCTGGTGCACCGTTTTTGTCCTTTGTTCTGCACAGTCAGCAGGGATCCCATGGATTTCCACGTAGACATAAGGATCCACCACGTCACCCTTGGCACCTGATCCTTTGGGCTTGGGAAAGTTCTGCCCACTGATGATTTTAATGTGAAGAAGCTGAGGTGAAACTCCGGGGACAGAGTCTTTCGTATTGGCGCTGAAGAAGGAGACCTCCTCCCTCATGATGGCAGGCCGAAGGACATAGCCACAGTTTCCATTCTGCCTAAACCAGCCAATATTCAGGTCCATCATCAGCCCCGGCGTCTGAAAGTTCATGGCTACAATTTGGCAACCACATTTCCAAAAATCTTGAGGATTCATGTTGCTAGAGTCAATTCTCATTGGACTA
>CAUYON010113813.1:0-35951 GCA_963573935.1 Arctocebus calabarensis
CAGGCGTTGTGGCGGGCGCCTGTAGTCCCAGCTACTTGGGAGGCGGAGGCAGGAGAATTGCTTGAGCCCAGGAGTTGGAGGTTGCTGTGAGCTGTGATGCCACAGCACTCTATCCAGGGTGACAGCTTGAGGCTCTGTCTCAAAAAAAAAACAAAATAAACAACCCTTTGGTTGTCTAGGCAATAATATTAATGACACTGTAACAACAAAAACAGTAATAATAACAAATAATAAAATGAATAGCAAAGCTACCTATATAGTAAAGAATTTCAAATGAGCCTCAGATATCTTCATGACCATATTAAAAAATCAGAAAATGAAGATTTAATAACTACAGATAATTAAGAGAGAAAGGATGTACGTTAGAAGAATTTATGTCCAGAAAAATTGTTGTTTTTACCTAAATATGCTGTGGTTTCTTTTGGGAGTGAATAAATCTTTCAGCTTTTACCTAAACTTCTGGCTTCCCATTTTGAAGAATAAAATTGCTATATGAGGAAGTAATAAAATGATCATCAAAACCAGAATGAAGGAACAGAGAAAATGTGTGATATTAGAGGACAGATGCTAAACAAGTAACCTATTTAGTTACTTGTTTAGTAACTAAATTACTGAACGAAGGCCAAAAACTAGTACAAAGGCCAAACAATAGTGGAGATTACAGGGATGGAACAGAGTGCGAATACAGTAAGTGTGAATGTCCGCACACCCACTGGGAGCAGAGTAGGGAGAAAAAAATGGAAAGATGTGAAGATACATGAATATCCTTATTTATCATCATCAGAAATAAATTGATAGCATCTAAATTTAATAAAACTGTAGAATTCCAGTTATTTAAAGTTATATAAGAAATCACTGGAAGAGTTAAAAAAAGACCATAAAATGTCCAAATTGCCAGGGAGAGAAACACACACAGGCACACACATACACACAAAAGACAGAAAACGAAGTTAATCGTGTATTCAGAAAATATAAGAAAAAGATTCCATCTGTAATAGGCATGCTGCACCTAACAGATTTACTCGGAGATGTTAATATAAAAAAGATGGACAAAGATAAACTAGGCAGATGAAACAAAAGGAAATCAGAATTCTTGACATTGCTAAGTATGAATTCACATAAAAGTTGTTAAACAGTTCAGGAGACTTTCTAAAAATCACATGGTCCTGCTTTGCCGCCACGCTTTGTCCATGGCTGCTGGTGTCCAAACTCTGAGAAATAACCAAAGACCTAATCTGTGGTCAGTCCCATGCTCCCTTCACTGCGACATCCCCAGGACCAGTGGGATGGGAGATGGCCAAGCAGGACTAGCCAGTGGAGCCCTGCACCCCGTTACAGGTGGAATGGAGGCTGTGCTCCCCATTCACATGTTAAGGTCCCAATCCTTTGTGCCTCAAAAAGTGACCTTATTTGGAGATGAGGTCTTTGCAGATGTAATTAGTTAAGATGGTGTCATATTGCAGAAGGGCAGACCTAATCCGCAATGATTGGTATCCTTGCTAAAAGGAGAAACGTGACTCCAGAGACGTGCCTGCAGGGAGACCAGGGGAAGGCTCACACAACCAAGGGCGCTGGAGTCCAGGCCATGGCCCAACTGATGACACCTTGACTTTGAACTTTTAGATCTGGAAGTGTGAGAGAATAAATTTCTCTGGTACTAAGCCACCCATGGTGACACTTTGTTACGGCAGCCCTAGGAAACAGCTTCAGCCCCCAGTGTTAGGCACCCTATGTGAGACCAGTTCCCTTCAGAGGGAGCATCTCACACCGCGGTGTTTCTCCTGATGGTCACGTGCCGCTGGCTCTTTCCTCACGTGCTGTGTCCCCTGAGGGAAAGGAGGCGTGTCTGCTTTGCTCGTGAATCTACCCCTCTGTGGGGCAGACTCACAGAGGACACTCCTTGTGGAGAATGAGGGAAATCTTTAAGACTAATATTCATGGGAATTCGGGGTTGCGGGAGGTGAGGCTTAGCAAGAAGGAAAAGAGAGACAGCACTTTCCAGGGCCACTGGTCCCATCTAGGCAGAAGATCTCTCATCAACCTTTGTTCACATAGCACCGGATAACATAACAGCAGAGCTCATGGAAACAAATTCAGCAAACTCGCGGAGCCCACAGAGCCCAGAGCAAGTTCCTGCCAAGGACCCTCTGTGCTAGGGGGGTGGACAGGCCTGTGTGGAGTCACCGTTTGGTTCTAGGACCTTTGTAACCTTTCCTGCAACCAAGATGTGCCTACACAGTGAAAATAACACAGTGGGTACCCTGAGTGACCACAGGACAGCATCAGGACAAGGCGTGGAGGAGGGTCCACCACTCGCCTCCAAACGGTGGGCTGTATGATTTCCTCACTTAGGTGCGTGGGTTTCCCCTTTCCTGATCACGTGCTCTTCATTTTCAGATTGTGGCCAAGAAATACAGAGATTTCGAATTTCCCTCCGAAATGACTGGCATCTGGAGATACTTGAACAATGCTTATGCTAGAGATGAGTTCACTAACACATGTCCAGCTGACCAGGAGATCGAGCAGGCATATTTAGATGTCGGTAGAAGAATGAAGTGAAGCCGGGTGTTCTCCGTCTGACTTCTCAGTGGAGTGGGAAAGAGTGTTCTGTGCATTTTCCCCTGGTGACCATCTTTGCAAAATAACTCCCAAAGTATGATCCACTCAACCCAAATGATACATGGCCTTGTCATTGGTCAACTGATCTGTGTCGTAGTCATCATTTGTTAATTTGTATCTTTGACCTTCGCTGGCATAGGGGTCCAGGAGGTTTAGGGTGTGTGTTCTGCAGTTTCAGCTTGAAAACAAATTAGATTTGGGTTCAATCAATTTTTAAAAAGTTGATCTGTCTCTAATAGTTACCACATATAGCCTGTGTTTCTCTTCCAAAATATTAGTCAAATTTTTTTCAAAATGAACATATCATTTCTTGGTAATTACAAAATGATACATGCCTGTTTTAATATTTTAAAACAGTATCAGAGAGTGTGAAGAAGGAAGTAGAAAAAATCACCTAAAATTTTATTTCACTTAATTACTGATAACTTATTGGTGAACATCTCCAAATCTTCAGTCTGTCGCATGCACACACACACACACATTTATATTGCACACAATTTCATTCATCTGTATATCATGTTACAGTACTTTAGACTGGAGAGGGGACTTCTTGGTAAGCCTCGGCAATCAAATCTGGAGGACCTAAACAAACAAGAAGACTGGGCTCTGCAGAGCTGGGGAGGATGCTTGTGGTTTAAAGCAGTGGTTTTACAGAGGTGGGGAATTGCAGAGCCTCAGACCTGCTGGGACGGGCAGGAACCGGAAGTCCAGAATGCCCCCACGCTCCCTTGTTAAGGCTTCGGAGATGCTGCTGATTCTAGGAAAGGCAATGGAGGATCATGTCTACCTGTGTCTTGGTTCCAGCTCCTTTCCAGCACCTTCTCTTGCTCCCTCCTTTGTCATGGAGACTGCCTTCAGGAAGACTCAACATCAGCTGCACGTTGGAGCATCTCCCTGCCCTGTGTTGAAACAGGAGCCAAGCACATCCTGATTCCTTCCAATAGCCGCTGTCTCTAAGACCCAACTTTGCACTCCGTCAGTGATGCTAGTATTGTGTGGGGTCAGCCTGGTCACCATTGCTTCTCCAGGCTCCAACTTTTGTAGGCTTGTTTTAGAGACCAGACAGGGAAAATCCAGGGAGATCAAATTCACGGTGACTTGTCTTGGGCAGTTCTGGTAACTGGTCCAGTTCGGGAGGAAGTGGAAACTGTTGACTCACAAATTCTGGTTTATCTTTGGCTCCCCCCCCCTCCCAATGCCTGTAACCAGCCTCTCATCACAGCTTGGTGTGTGGGCTGGGTGTCTGGGCTGTCTCCCCAGGCATGGAAGAGAAATATGAGGTCGTTTATATACTCATCAAGACCTCACAGGGTTTGAGCCTTATCTCTCAGACTGTTCCTCTAGACATTCTCACACGTCTCACAAAAACCCCTCTTGCTGAGTAGGTCGTGGTGTGTGTTAGATGCTAAAATGCTCAATTTTCATGAGTACCTCTATCTAAGGTGATTCGGTTGAAAGAGAGTAAAATGCATTAACAGTAACTATCCTGAGATTAAGTGAACGAGGTCTAGTAAAAGAAGCAAAGTCTTTGATATTGTAGCCCCTTTCTTTCCTGCTCACTAGCTGCGGTAGCTTTGCCCCAGCAGCTTGCTGTCTTTGCCAACCATTCATTTTTTGGATGTCCTGGCTAGAATGTGTCACTCTAGTCCCCATTATGTCACATCTGTTTGGGAGTCAGATTTTTAACTCTAGTTTTACAATGTTAACATTTAAACTTAGTAAATGAGCAGACTACCAGATGTTCCTAGTGCTCACTTGTATTTTTAGATATTAAAATGATTACATAAACTCTAGTTTGCCTTAAAAATTAAACAAATTATAAAGATTTAAAAATGGAACAAGTCTCTAATTTTTTCTTAACTTTACATTTCCCATTTAAATTTAAAAATATAGAAAGAATGGTAAGGGCTTCCTTTAAAGTGATGACAGCAAACTTGAACCAGAGATTATTAGTATTTTGAATTAGAGATAATCTATATTTCAGTTGTGAACCATAGGGATATTTTAAAAGAGGCTTAAGGAGGCCTGAAATGACAAATGTGAACTGCCTTGTTCAGGTAATTGAAACAGAGGCCCTGCAGGCTGTTCCACTTTCACATGCAGTGGTAGGAAAGTGGCTAGTTCTGGGCCGTCTTCCCCTTAGTCCTGCCCTCCGACTTTGCCCCCTACTCCAGCTGGGTTCTTCACACCTGGAGCCCCACCCCCAGCTCTGCCTCCAGCTTCACCTTCACCACACGGCAGCTCCTCCCTATGGTACCTGCAACCATGACCCAGCACTGCCTCCAGCCCCGCCTCTACCCCACCCAGCTCCGCCCCATAACACCTCCAGCCCTGCTTCCATCCCACCCCAGCCCCGCCCCATCACACCTCCAGCCCTGCTTCCACCCCACCCCCCATCACACCTGCAGCCATGCCCCAGCACTGCCTCCACCCTACCTCCACCTCCCAGCTGGGACCCATCACACCTGCAGCCATGCCCCCAGCACCGCCTCCACCCCTACCGCCAAACCCACTCTGCCTCAGCGATGCCCAATCACACCTGCAGTCCCACCTCCAGCTCTGCCCCACTCCCCTTTTATGTCCTTCCAAAATCAACATATGTATGTGATGAGATGAGAATTAACCTGTTGTGCTGGTTTAAGGGCTTTATTACAGCATGTATGTGTATTTTTAAAAATGCATTTGTTCTTTCAAACATACCATACAGAATGCAAATATGGACAAATAGTGAACAAATCCCTGATTGGAGGCTGGTTGGGTGAAAGCTTCTCTGGATGGGGAGGATCCCACTCTCACTTCTAGTTGCTCAGGGGCATGAAAGTTAGGGAAAAACAGCTTTATTTCTGAATACTGAATCTTCAAAAGCAGGCTGGAAAAGAACACAAAAACTTCTACCCAGCCAGCATTTGGGGATGACAGAATTCTGGCCAGGAGAAAGGCCAGAGGTCACAATAATTCCCACTCCACAGGTCTGTCTCCAGGGATTAAATGTATGCTCAAGACCTTCCCACCCTCCTGGGCTGACAGACACCTGGTGGGCAGGTGTGAGCGCACACACACACACACACACATGCTCACATGCATACACATACATGCATGTATACACACATGTGCACACACACCCCCAGGCCCACCCACAGTGCAGGTTGAGCTCCCCTTAGCATCCTTCAACAGATCCCTGGAGCAAAATCCCACTTACCCCACACCCCTGCCAAGTCCCCATTTCAAGTGGTTCATAATCAAGTTTTGCAAGAGTTTTAGAAGAATGGCTTTTTATAAACAAAAAAAATTTTCAATTCTTCTTTCATTTTACATTTTTTTTTTTTGAGACAGTGTCACTTCGTCACCCTCAGTAGAGTGCTGTGCAATCACAGCTCACAGCAATGCTCCAGCTCTTGGGCTTTTTTATTTTACATCTAAGAGAGCCAAGGTGTGCATCATTCTTTTTTTTTTTTTTTTTTTTTTTCCGGTTTTTGGCCAGAGCCAGGTTTGAACCTACCACCTCTGGTATATGGGGCCAAATGCCCTACTCCTTGAGCCACAGGTGCCACCTGATTGTAAGAACATAGAATGCACAAAACCCTCGATACATAAAATGGATACATTGGGGCTGGCGATGTTTGTTCCTATTACAAAATGACTTCTCTTGCCCTTCCATGGTTTCATTCTAAACTCTTATTTGGTGAGTTTCTCTTCAGACATTTGAATTTTGGTTTAATGTTACTGCACTTCAGGGTATGCCGCTTCAGAGGGGCACATGGATGTGTGTGGTCCTGGTCCCAGAGGGACTGACTACACTATTCACCAGGGCCTTTGCCGGCATGGGACCACCAAGCAGCCTCTCCTGCTTCTTGCTCTATGCTCCGGACCCAGCAGGGCCTGGTGCCTGCCATTGCAGCCATGGTTGGCAAGTCATTGTTTCCATACAGGGGTCTAGCTGAGGCTTCCCATGCTCTTGCCTGATGGAGGCCATTTGTTCAGGGGGAGCAGCCAACTGCCAGTTTCCGTCCTCAAGCCTGTGGAGGCGGCTGACTCAGGGCATGGTCCACGGAAACTGCTTAGAAGCACGGAGTTGCACATTTCAGGAGGCGTTTATGTTCGTGTAAGTTCTGGGGTCTGCCCAGCAGCGTGATCTTATCTAACCTGCTGCTCATTTCTCCTTTCTCAGGAACCACCATCCACACTCCGCCTCACCCGGATGTCCTTGCTCCCGTGGCCTCTGGCCAGTTCAGCCCATCCTAACACCCTCATTTGTCTCTTCCTTGACCCCCTTCTGTAGGGGGTTCTTTGATGGACTTCTGGGTGATGGGACAAGGGCCTCGGCCCTCAGTGGCTGGCCCAGGAGTACCGTTGGCTCAGTGCATCTACTGAGCTCTGTCCCCCTGTAAAGCCATCTTTCCAGGTGGCGGACGCTAGTGAATCTGTGTGAGGTCCGTTTCTGAAGCTCTGCCCTCTATATGTAACCAGCACCCACCTGTGAGGTTCTTCAAATATTCTGGGTCCTCACAGTTCAGAATAATCCCAGCATAATACCAGGTGCCAGAGGGAGGGAAGCAGTCTTTGCTTGGAGTGTTTTGTTAAAGGAGTGGGATTCCAACAGCATTAAGGAAGGTTTTTATTTGGTTGGTGGCTTGAAGTACTAACAAGACAAACATATCACTGGTCTCTTCCCTAGAAGGAGTTTTGAAGTAGCACCAGTGTTCAAAAAGACAAAAGGAAACCACCAAAATCTTCTGTAGATGTAGGACTCAAATCTGCCGCCTGAAACCCCTGATATATCTGAATGATCCTTTAATCTCTCAGACTCACTCTTCTCATCTGGAAGATGGGAACTATATCTCACGATCATGTCAGAGGTGTATAGAAGTTCTCTGTAAAAGTTGCAAAAGAACTGGCTGCATGCAAATTTTTTTTTTTCTAAAATTGCTTTTCTTATTGAGTAACAGTCCTAACAATAAGTTGCCAAAATGGACAGGGCATAAGTTTTCAATTTTATAGGAACTTGAACCTTCCTTACCAAGGTGGAAGGCAAATATGCTCTGAATTCTTGGTTCCCTCCAATATAGTACCACACCCAAGATTGTGGTCACCAACAGCTCAGCAGTCCCTTTTGGTCAGTTACTGTGGGCTGTCTAACTTGGTACATTTGTCTGCCAGCCACATCGTGAACTGGACAGCCTCCACAGTGGAATGACAGCTCTGGGGGACCCCTGTCATTTGGGTTGGAGATGGTGTTTCCTGGTGCATCATACTTGAGGCCCTGAGAAGTGGAAAGCAGGTAAATGTGGGTGGTCTCCCCAAAGCCAGAGCCCACTGCCCAGCCAGGCCACTCCCTCTTTCTCATCATCAGGTGGACCTCAGTGGGCCTCCTTCCGCTGAGATTGCCCTTGACACAGACAGGTAGGAGGGGTTGACCCCTCCGGCTTGGTGCAGACACAGCCCTTTGGGCTTCATCCAAACCTAGCCCAGGATGGCCTTTGAGGGTCAGAGAAGCAAAATATAAGAAACTGTTCTAATCTCAGCTGCAGTTTCCAGGAAGGCCACACTCAGATGGTCAGGTTGTATTTTCTGAGGTGCTAAAGAACGTCTGGGGGCGGGGGAATTCCGCTTTGTCCCGGGGCTTTCTTTCTTGCATGGAAATACCCTGAAGGACAGGGCACTCCTGTCAGCCTGACTAGCATAGCTTGCTCTCGGCGTCACCCTGCCTGTCTTCCATTTGTGCAGACAGATGGGTGGGGGTGAGGGAGAAGGTGGACACTGCCTGGAGACTTCAGGAATTGGAACGAGCTCTTAAGCCACTCTCTGACACCCCCCACCATCTTCACACCCAGCAGCCCGATGGTGCAGCCAGATGCACCCCCAGCTCAGACAGGCCTGAGGATTTTTTGGAAGGGGGAGCTTCAGGAGCCTGCCTGAGAGTCCTGTGTCTCGCCCTCACCAGCTTTGGCACCTGGAGCCAGCCCACCTCCCTGAGCCGACTCATCCTCACACTCCCCTCCCAGAAGACCCCACGGCAGCCCATGCAAGTGGTCAGTGGAGGAAACATTGTCCCCCTCCACTCTGGCTGTGTCCTCTAAACCTCTGCGGCTCCCTACCTGCCCCTGAGGAGTAGAGGTGGCTCATTTTGGGGTCAGAGCCTGGGGGACATTGACACCATTCCTGAACTTCTGAGTGCCAACAGGGCCAAGTCACGCTGACCTTGACCTGATTTTTCCTGAGTTAACAGACAAACAGTCAATAACTCCTACCATTTATTCATCTTCTAACTGTCAACAGGGAATCTGCACATGGGGTCCTTCTGAGTGGCCATCTAGCCAGTGGCTCAGCTGAGAAGAAGCACAAAGTGATGACTTTATTGTGATGTGTTTGTGACTATGCTATAACGATGTGCTGCTCAGCTTGGGTAGCCACCAAAGCTCATCTCTTTTCTGGCTCTCTGAACCCTGGAGGGCTGGCTTCCCAACGACTCCTAGTGCAGGAGCGGTGCCAGGCAGCCCTCAGCAAACGGGAGGCGGCTTCTGTGCAACCCAAGGAAAGGGGGCTAGGAAGGGCTTTCACGGTTTCCTGTTCTAAAAAGGAGACTGATCTTGGAATTTCTAGGAATGGGACTCAAAGTGGGAGGGACGGCAGGGAGGGAGCGAGAGGAAGAGAAGGGTGGAGAGAGACTCTGGCAGGACAGAGGGGATGGTAGCCTATGCCACAGGCGTGTTAGCCCCACAGGCCTTTCAGGAAGCCGCAAGTTGCATTGTGTGGAGGTTTGTGAACAGGGAGGGTAGGGGGAAGTCAGAGGGCCCCAGACGTGCCCGTGACCTTGGGCAGTACCGTCTGGCTAGGCCCTTCAGATCATTTTAGGCGCTAAAGTAGTGGAAATGTACACAGTGCTTGTCTTATCATCTGGACATGTTTCCCAAAAGGGTAGACTGAACTAAAATTAAAACAAAAAACACCAGTTGTTTTAATTTTTTTTCCTTAAAAATGTTATTTAAAGGGGATGATTTTTTTTTTTTTTTTAATTCTTGGGAATTCATTGAGGGTACAAGAAACCAAGTTACACTGACTGCATTTGTTAGGTAAAGTCCCTCTTATCATTGTGCCTTGCCCTCAAAAGGTGTGTCACACACCAAGACTCCCATCCCTTCCCTCTTCCCCTCTCTCTGCTCTTCCTTTGCCCCACTCCCTCTCTCCTTCCCTCTCTCTGCTTTCCCCTTCCTCTATTCCCCACCGTGTGCTAGGTCATTAATTGTCCTCATATTAAACTTGAGTACATGAGATTCATGCTTCTCCGTTCTTGTGATGCTTTACTAAGAATAATGTGTTCCACTTCCATCCAGGTTAATACAAAGTCTCCATCTTTTTTAATGGCTGAATAGTATTCTATGGTATGCATATATCACAGCTTATTAATCCATTCCTGGGTTGGTGGGCATTTAGGCTGTTTCCACATTTTGGCAATCGTAAATTGAGCTGCAATAAACAGTCTAGTGCAAGTGTCCTTATGATAAAAAGATTTTTTTCCTTCTGGGTAGATGCCCAGTAATGGGATTGCAGGATCAAATGGGAGGTCTAGCTTGAGTTCTTTGAGGGTTTTCCATACTTCCTTCCAAAAAGGTTGTATTAGTTTGCAGTCCCACCAGCAATGTGAAAATGTTCCCTTCTCTCCACATCCACGCCAGCATCTGCAGTTTTGTGATTTTGTGATGTGGGCCATTCTCTCTGGGGTTACATGATATCTCAGGGTGGTTTTGATTTGCACTTTTCTAATAATTAGCGACAATGGGCATTTTTTCAAATGTTTGCTAGCCATTCATCTGTCTTCTTTAGAGAAGGTTCTATTCATCTTTCTTGCCCATTGATATATGGGATTGTTGGCTTTTTTCATGTGGTTTAATTTGAGTTTTCTTTCTCTATAGATCCTAGTTATCAAGCTTTTGTCTGATTCAAAATATGCAAATATCCTTTCCCATTGTATAGGTTGACTATTTATTTTGGTTGTTGTCTCCTTAGCTGTACAGAAGCTTTTCATCATTAAATCCCATTTGTTTATTTTTGTTGTTGTTGCAATTGCCACAGAAATCTTCTTCATAAAGTCTTTCCATAGGCTGACATCATCAGGTATTTTTCCTATGCTTTCTTTGAAGATTTTTATCATTTCATGCCTTAAATTTAAGTACTTTATCCATCTTGAATCAATTTTTATGAGTGGAGAAAGGTGCGGGTCCAATTTCAGTCTTTTACATGTGGATATCTACTTCTCCTAGCACCATTTATTGAATAGGGATTCTTTCTTCCAGTGTATATTCTTGTTTGGTTTATCAAAGATTAGGTGGCTGTAAGATGTTAGTTTCATTTCCTGTTTTTCTATTCGATTCCAAATGTCTATGTCTCTATTTTTGTGTCAGTACCACTCTCTTTTGACCACTATGGCCTTGTAGTACAGCCTAAAATCTGGTAATCTGTTTCCTCTGGCTTTGTTTTTATTACTAAGAACTGCCTTAGCTATATGGGGTCTTTTCTGGTTCCATACAAAACAAACAATTATTGCTTTCAGGTCTTGAAAGTCCAATGTTGGTATTTTAATAGGGATAGCATTTAATCTGTAGATTGCTTTGGGAAATATAGGCATCTTAACAATGTTGATTCTTCTCAGTCATGAGCATGGTTCTTCAATTTGTTAATATCCTCTGCTATTTCTTTTTCTTTCTTTTTTTTTTTTTATAGAGACAGAATCTTACTTTATCGCTCTCGGTAGAGTGCTGTGGCATCACACAGCTCACAGCAACCTCCAACTCCTGGGCTTAGGCAATTCTCTTGCTTCAGCCTCCCCCGAGTAGCTGGGACTACAGGCACCTGCCACAATGCCCGGCTATTTTTCTGTTTTGCAATTTGGCCGGGGCTGAGTTTGAACCCGCCACCTTCAGTATATGGGGCCCGCACCCTACTTGATGAACCACAGGCGCCACCCCCTCTGCTATTTCTTTTCTTAGGATTTCATAATTTTCTTTATAGAGGTCCTTCACCTCCTTTGTTAGGTAAATTCCTAGGTATTTCATTTTCTTTGAAGCTATGATGAAGGGGGTTGTGTCCTTTATTGACCTCTCATCTTGGCTGTTATTGGTATATACAAAGGCAACTGACTTATTTTAACAAGGCTCTTTGACTCTTGACTTTTCAACCTGTCACTGGCTGAGGTTCAGAGGCACATTCAGGTCATGTGAGCTGAGCTCCCGGCTGCTTCTCCGACTTTTGGAGCCAAGAGGAAGAGAAGAAGCCAGCCGGTGTGGAGAACCGCAGGACTCGCTATGTCTTTCAATGGCTTGTTTGTGTTTTATTGCAATTTGCAAATGACTCATTGGTCCCCAAAGAAAGTATTGTTCAAAAGACAATTTCCGATAATCTGGTGGTGGTTCAGAGGTTGGGTGGCCCTCTCTGGGGCATCCTTTGGTATTTTTTTGCTAGCTCAGGCAAGAGAAATTGATTGCATTGAGTATGACCCTGGAATGCACAAAAAAGAAAAAGAAGTAAATAAAAATGGCCTTGCCTTTAAAAAATGTACAGTTACGATGAGAAAACGGAATAGCAGCCTGAAGGCGACACAAGAACATGTGGAAGGGAAGCCTGGTGGGTGAGTGGACAGAGTGTGCATGGCGGGATGTCTCACACAGCTGCTGAGGCTGAGGGCCTGCCGCCACCAAGGAAGTAATAGAAGGGATGGCGGGCGTGGGCACAGCACTCGACAGTGTCAGAGCCTGCATAAGCACTGGCCTTCCAGAGGCCATGGTGTGTGTCAGTAGCTGGTCAGATGTCCTAAAAATGGTGGTGGCAGCGAGGGGGCTGCCATCTTGCCTGGTGGTCATGGCGGGGCCTTATTCGTTATGAGTGGAGGCTGTGGGCCACCACAGGGACTTTGTTCTGCCAACTTCGGGGGACTGTGTCCAATCTTGGGAGAGCAGGTCATTCCACTTAGAGAGCTGTCAGCTTAAAGGCTGGCTGTTATCAGCAAAGGTTTGCAGCTAAGGGGCTTGTCTGCCTCAAGTCCTCCATCTGAAAACTGAGGGCGTGGGCTAGATTGGTGGGTTTTCATCAGAATCATCCAGGCAGCTTTAAAAATGAAGAAAGCCCACGCCATACCCGTACCTCAGACCATCTGAGTCAGAATCTCTGGGGCTTGGACACAGGTGCTGTTAAACTGTTACCAGCAGGACTCAACAGTTGGCTTGATGGCCTCTGAGGTTATTTCCAGCTCTAATGCTCCAATCTCTGGGTCCTGGTCATAATAGCATCTGGAGGGGCTGGGTGAGAAGAGGAGGGATGCACGTACCGATCTCACACTCTTGTGGAAGCTGGTTGAGATTAGCTTTGGGGATACATGTAAACCTAGTGCACTGGGCTGTGTGGTGTCCCCTGAAGTTCATGTCCACTGGAAGCTCTGAATGTGGCCTTACTTGGAAACAGGGTCTTTGCAGAGGTAACTGGTTGAATTCAGGTGAGTTCCTACTGGATTAATGTGTGCCCAAGTCCCATGTGACAGGTGTCCTAATGAGAAGATGAGAGACACACAGACACACACGGGGAAGAAGATGAGAGGACAGAGGAAGAGTCTGGTGTGATAAAGTTGCAAGCCAAGGAGTGGAAGCTGGGAAGGGCCTGGAAGAGACTCTTCCTTTGGGCATTCAGACAGAGGGCAGCCCCACCCTACCCAAGACTTCTGCCTTCCGCAACAGTGACCGAATAAGACATTGTGGTCTTTTGTTATGGCAGCCACTAAGTGTCCTGTGAAACTAAGACCCCCGGGCAGATTTGGGTCTGGGCTTGTCTGAGCCTCCGCACCATCACTTAGCAATGAGCCACACTGCAGCCAGTGGCCCAGCTAACATGAGCAAAGGAGGCTGTCAGGGGTTTGTGTCCTATTCCAGGCAGAGCGACTGCCACTGGGCTCAGGCTGAGGCACAAGTTGAAACGGATGCCCTGTTGGGGCGAATTGTGATTTAACCAACAGGCACCCCCTGGTCCATTTTGCCCTGGAGGAAAGGTGAACCCGCGGGAAATAGTTTGAAGCCTTGAGTGTTTTGGTCTTGCCTCTGTTGCTTCTGGCTGGCTGGCTTTGGGAAAGATAACTCACATCAATTTCCTCATCTGTCAAATGCAGAGGTTGGATGACACCATCTATGTGGTTTCTGACTACTGAGTTCTAGACCTGATTGGGAGAGCCACGTCTGGCGTGAGTAGGAGTCCTCAGGAAGAGGCCCCGGGAAGAGGCCCCAGGCAGGGACGTTCTCCTGCTCCTTGCAGCTCTGGCCCCAGGTCTCATTCTGAGTTTAGACATCTTTGCACACTTGTGTTGGGAATTTGGGGTGGGCATCTTGAGTTCTAGTGGAGCCACCCCCAAAACTTGGGATATTTATGTAGTGTGTGACGCAATTAGCAAGGTCTAATCATCTGATCGTCTAATGTGAAGGGAGCATTAATCACCCACCATTGATCTATGGACTTTCCTTTTCCAGAACACATTCTACATGATCATCTGACCTTCAGTCACCCCAACGCCCAGGTATAGAGATTTCAGGACCCTTGTCCATCCCTGCTCCCACCCACCGCAGCAGTCTGCCGGACCTGTGTGCACAGCAGGCTCTGCCTTTGAGCATTCACCGTGGGGGAAGGTAGAGAGGACAGACAAGGAGAAAGAAGGGAGAAAATGTGGACATGTTTTCTCTCTGCAATGCATAGGTTGATGTGTTAGTTTTCTCTTTATAAAAAATCACCACAGATTTACTGGCTTAACATACATTTATTATCTCGTAGCTTCCGAGGGTCAGGAGTCTAGACATGCCATAGCTAGGTCCTTTGCCAGGGGTCTCACAGGCTGTAGTCAAGGTGCCAGCAGTGACTGTGATTCCAGCATGAGGCCTGAGGCCTGCTTCCAAGTTTATGGGTTGTTGGAAGAATTCAGTTCTTTGCAATTTTAAGATGGAAGCCCTCCTCTCTGACAGACCACCCTGACATGTGGGCATCTCCATGACGTGGCAATTTGCTTTTTCAAGGTCCGAAGGAGGATGTCTTTGCTGCCTGAAATCTCCCCGCCTTCCGCCACTCTAACCTGTAGACTGTCTTTTAAGGGACCCATCTGATTAGGTCCAGCCCCCCCAGGACACACTCCTCTCGGATTAATTTAAAGTCAGCTGCTGAAGTCAGTCCCACACAAGATAACATCCCTAACACAAAGTCAACTGATCAGGAATGTTATTTCCATATTCAGAATCCATTTACCTTTGCCCTGTAGTGTAAGCTGCTCTCAGGAGTGGTATTCCTTCCTCTGCACAGGTCCTGCCCGCCCTCAGGGGGAGGGAGCTACACGGTGCACGCACGCCACCACCCGGGAATCTTGGGGTCCTCTTCAACTTCTCCTGTCTTACATGTCGAGGCTCTGTGGTGACCATTCGAGGGGCAGCCTACACCATCGACACACAACCCATCAGCTGGCACATCTCTCGGTGGCCCTGGGCCACACCGTAGCATCAGGTGTCTGCTTCATAGCTTCTTGGCAAGCTTCCCTGAGACATTTTTACTTCTAATCCTTAGACTCAAACACCCATGGAGCGGGAGGTATGGCATTTCCGCAAAGTCCACTTGACCCGATTGATTCCCAGGTCTCTCTGACAAAGCGGGGATATGTTGGCCTTCCAGTCCTGGCACTGAACGCAGCTATTGACTCAGATTTTGCCAAAGGGTGGGGAGAGAGGGTGGAGCAGAAGGAAGGGCTCTTTCGCAGTGGGTCAATGACATGCTTTGTTAGGATTTTGCTCTGTGCCCTGCAGGTGGCCATGTGTCCCTGGTTCAGGGCAGGCAGACTTCTCTCCCTCAGCCTTCTCTGCGGTCAGCCCAGAAGCCAATGGTGCCGATTCAGAATGATGACAGTAATAATAAAGGTTATTACAATTTTCCTGTGGTAGGAAAGGTTATCTTCAGGAAGAAGCAAATAGTCTGAGAGAAGTTAGCTGGAGTTTAGGAAAACAAGAGAGAAGACAGCACTTCTTCCTTATTCTCTGAGTTTCACTCTGTATTATTCAGCAGTGCGGTTGGGTGGTTTCACGTCTCAATGCAGATTTATTGTCTGTTCTTTAGCAGGGGACACTCCTGGATTATCCATCCAAACAAAGCATAGTTTTTCAAGTGATAGGGGGGTGTGGGGTAACCTATCTGATTTCTCTTATTTGTGCTGCAGGACACAATTCAGTCACAGGCCCATGGATTGTAAACCATGGCAACTCAAAGTCCCTGTTGAAATAGGAGTGCTCTTGGCCATGCCTGTAATCCTAGCACCCTGGGAGGCCGAGGCAGGAGGATCCCTTGAGCTCAAGAGTTCAAGACCAGCCTGAGTGAGAATGAGACCCATCTCTACTAAAAATAGAAAAACTAGCTGGGTATTGTGGTGGGGGCACCTGTAGTCCTAGCTACTGGGGGAGGCTGAGGCAGGAGGATCACTTGAGCCCAAGAGTGTGAGGTTGCAGTGGGTTTTGACACCATGGCACTCTACCCAGGACACAGAATGAGACTCTTGTCTCCCCCAAAACAAACAAACAAAAAATGAGAGTGCTGATGTGGGGAGTAGAGGCAGAAATGTAACTCAGGGCTTATGTGGGCACAGAACCATGAGAAGCCTCTTGGGGGAAAGGAAGGTCATCAGGGCAGATGTCACATGCACAGAAACCTGTCCCCAGGACTCTGTCAGTGGCAAGTGTGAAATTTGGCCGATGTAATCTACAAGGTTCTTTTCAGCAGGACTGAAACTCTGATTCTATACAACGTAGGATTTCCCACAAAGTGTGTAACTGTGTCATGACTTTCCAACTTTTATAAGAAGCCACTTTCAAATAAATCATGAACATCTCGCAGTGAGAAAAGCTGGAAGGCAGCCAGCTTTCAAGTTTGGGTTGGTTTGCCACTTCCCTCTGGGAGGCCATCTCCTGGTGAGAGCTGCTACAGAATGTAATGCCATTCTGTTTTAAAAAATGAAACAAATTAAAACAATTATTATTTACTGTTATCATCCTTTGGGTTTTATATTTGGGAACAAAATGTTATTTTGTTTAGTTTTGAGAAGGGTAGATACCATCAAGGCATGCTGACTTTGTTCCCAGTAGCTGTCTCATTGCCCAGTCTCAGATAAGAGCAGTTTCCTTGCTGAGAAATGAATATACAGTTTCAATCACAATGTCTTCACAGATGGAATGATTTCTATCTGCATTAGTAGGAACCTTTTCTGAGGGCTCTGGGCTTCCCTGTTAATGTGATCTTTAAGGAGGAACATGTTCCCACTTTGTCCTGAGGACAGGACCCAAGAAATAGTCTCCATGAGTACTGGAGGAATTTCACTTGACTCCCGAAGACATTCCCAGAGAGGAACTGTCCCTAGACACTGAAATAGCTGAAGTGAGGTGTGGTGTCTCCTGCCAGGAGATGGTGAAAATGATGCGTCTCATCTCTTGGAAACATCTCACGGTGGCCCTGTCTGGAAGACAGAGAACTGGTTAGATCACCTATCAAAGTGATATCAATCATGTTATTTTTCTGTGAAAGAGGTTCTACTTGGTATTTCTGAGAAGTCTGAAGATTCGTTTTAATTTTTAAAAAGGAGAAGGTTTTGAGATGCAGTGATATTCACAGGCAAAATCTGAAAAGCTATCTTCCTGGGGCTACCAGCTTAACAATGCCAAGTCAGGCCCCCTCTGCACTGGGAAAACTGGCCTTTCTCTGTTACGGTGAAACCCTTGAGGTGTTTGCCTGGTGGGTTGGGCCTGGGTAGTACAGAGGTGATTGGCCAGCCTAGGAAATTCGATCCTTACGCTCTGGGATCATGAGAAGTCATCCTGGTTTTCTCAGTGGGGGCTGGCCAGTCCCAGCCCTCTTGCACAATGGGTGACAACTAATAAAGAAAGCTGGGATCTGGAACTTGCAGTCGAGTTAGTGGCTAATGCCTGAGGCTAATGTTTGTGGAACCTGTAATGTTAGGAGCATGGCAGTTCCCAGCTATTCATGCCCCTTCTCCCCATCCCAAAGCCCTCTGGGGGCACCATTTGTACAGGTGTTCCTGGCAGGAGTAAACAGACATGGTTCTCGGATCCACCTTTCACAAGGAGAATGGAGAAGATGTGGCCGTGGAGGAGAATGGAGGAATGGGGGAGGGTCTAGAGTGGGTGAGAGTAGCAGGGTTGCTCAACACTTGCGCTTTTAATCAAGGGATCTTTGTAGAGAACAGGGTATCCTTTGTTGAGCAGAAAATAAAAACACAAGACAGAAGCCAGTAGAGATTTGATAAACAGAGCCACCAGTGGGGACTGCAGGAGGACATGTGTGCATGCAAGTTCTGCTTTAACCCTGCAGAAACGAACGTCGGTGATGGCTGAATGTTGGTCTCCTTTGGGGGTGTCTTGAGTCAACCCAGGAGTCAATGCAGGACATTTTGATTAATTTGGGCAATAAATTATTACAAGCAGTCAGCCCACAGAGTTTATTGTTTGGGGGGGAACTTTTAAGATGATAGAAAGGATTATTCAGGTGTAAAGCAGGTTCCCTCTTACAAAGGCTTCCTGCAGTGGAGGCTCAGTGGACTTGGGTGAGAGGCCTAAGTGTGGTCAGTGGGTATTGAGGCTACCGCACAGCTGTAGATGTTTCTTTAAGAGTCGTCTCACATCTGGATTTTGTATTTCCCACCCCTCTTTGTGTCTGGGCACCTATCTTTAATTGGGACCAAAGATGCTTGGACAAAGTGCTGGATGGCTGTGAGCAAGTCACTTAATTTGACTGAATCTCAATTTGCTCATCTCTAAAGATTTTTCTATTCAGCTCCTGGAACTGTTGGAAGAATGGGCAGGAATATGCATGGGGTTAGGAAAAACTAGGTACAAGCAATGATTATTATGCTTTCCCCTGGTTATTGGATGAGATTTTGAACACAACAAATATTCTCCATTGGGAATATTGGACACCAAATCCAGAACCATCAACTGGAAGGCTGAAGAAACTGGCTTCAGGAGCAGAGCAGCCTCACGGGCAGAGGGCTCTGTGGGGAGTCAGGGCAGCTGGCTGAAGCCTTGAACAAACCACTTTTTCTCCTCAAGGCCAGTAAGAATCACATCTGCTGTTGAGACTTTAGGAGGAAATAGAAGTCTTGTCTAAAAAACAGCATGGAGGGAAGTGACGATCTCAGTCCAAAATTCTTTTAATGTTAACACCCTAGCTCTGTCCCAGATGTCACCTGTCCCTGAGAAACCTCGTCAGGAATACCTGGTAACTTGGGACCTGGGAGGAGGTCCCCCTCGGGTCCAAATGGCATCTGAAGCCATAGCCAAGCACAGGGCACCCGCATCCCCTCCGGGGCACTTCCCCTAGTTGAGAACACAGTGAAAGGGCCTTGCGAGGCACCAGCTGGATTTCTATCTTCCTTTTTTCCAGCTGCGCCCCTTATTGCATGTATCACGTGGACTGTGAGCCACCGTTAAGAAGGATCACGTATCTTTAGAGAACTCATACCCTACCCAGCAGCCCAGATTATGTGCAAGAACTCCTAGGAAATGAGGCACGGTGTGAGTGTCCATTGTGTTGATGGTTATCTGGTCAGCCACTTACTCTCTGAATAAATTTAATTGAGCGACTTCTGAGGCACCAGAAGTGAGACACAGGCAGTGCCTAAGAGAAAGTATTTAAGACCAATGAACAACGATGCTACTTCTGAGAGCTATGCCACTCGCTTCTGCTCCAGGCCCTGCAGGTGCTGCTTTACTTGGGAGGCAACAGTGATGGGCTCCTTGATGGCTGCTGTCCCAAGACCAGCTGAGGCTGAGTCTCAGTGGCCACCAGGGCTGCAGGGCAGGAGCAGGTGAACTTCTGGCCATCTGATAACAAAAAAGTGAAGAATGGATCTGGTGTGAGATGCCTAAATCCTAACTTTGCATCATCGTCTTCTAAAGATAGCCACAGGGAGCATGGTTTCTTGCCAGCATCTCTGTAGGTGAATATTCCAAATTTTCTCTTCCCTTTGAGGGCGTGAAACCGATCCTGGTGATTCTCCCTACTTGGAGATGCCTGAGACCTCCTGGTTCTTCTTCATACTCAGTCACGGCTGGAGATCCCATTGTTGAGGGAAGGAACAAGGAAAGTATTTTAATCCATCCTAGAGGCAAGAGAAGGACCAGTTGGCTATCAGGTCTGGTCATCGTCTCTCTCGAGACATTGCCCAGTGAGCCAATGATGGGTCTGTAAGGTCTGCCACTCAGCTTCCTTCAGCAGGAGCCCAGGGAGAGCAGCCCGCTCAGGCCAGGCTCCGGGTCCACACCAGAGAATGGTCTGGCTTCCTCCAAGGGCAGTTTACAGGGCCCCTGTGCTCTGTGGCTTCAGTTTCCTCCCGTTTTACCCAGCCCTTTCCTGGGTCCCTGCATCATTTGGGGCTGAACTCTGTGACCCCAGTGCTTGGCAGGTGGTCACTGATCTGACTAGTGCCTTTGTTGCTTAAGATTTCAAGAAGATTATAAGCATAATGGCAAAGACACAAGGAAGGGTACTCTAGACCCTTTGTACTCAGGTAGCTGTAGAGGTAAAAGTGACATTAGCAATCATACAAGACAAACTTCAGCTGAAGAAGCCTGGAGAGTTTAAATTACTTGCCCCAGGTGTCTCAGCCACATTTGGCAGAGCTGGAACTAGTATCTGGACCTCTCTTGAGTTGTAGTTTGTGAGATGGGTCCAAGGCAGAGGTTCTCAGAACGCGGCCCTTGAACCAGCAGCATCAATACCACCTTGAAACCTGCTAGAAATGCAAGTTATCAGGCTCTACTGACACAGATCTGCTGGATAAAAGCTTTGCAATCTGTATTTTAACAAGCTTTCCAGGGGATTCTGATGCTTACTCAAGGGGAGAAGCACTGTCCTGGGTGGTATGCCAACTCAAATCTTGCGAGGTGCCATTGAGTATCTTCCGTCATTGGTAGAAGGCTTGAGCACTGAGCAGAGATTGCTACCACACTTGATTCTTCATGATTTAGATTTATTCTGGAGTGTTCATCCCGTATTAGATATCGTCCAGATCAGAAGGATGGATTGGGCATGGATCGTTCCTTCAAAGGCTGGTAGGGAGTCATGACATAGAGAAGGGAAGCTTTTGAACTGGGATGCAAGGAAGGATATGACTGAATCTTTGAGTGACAAACACCAAAGGCAGTATGAGTTTGGGAACAATTTGAGCAACAGAGATGAGGTTGGGAATGCCAGCGGGGAGAGAGGATTAGCAGCTAGAGGGTAGAAATGGGCCTGGGGAGTTCTAGAAGCAATAAGGAGATAGGTCAGGTTAGACTAAGACCTTGGGCTCTCTCATGAGCCTTACGAGAAAAGTTAAGAGACTTGATCTCTTCATTCATTTGCATACCCCAAAGATGCTGGCCTCGTGACCAAAGAGAATGGATGGTTGGCCTTAGATCCATCCATTGCTCAGTGATTGACTCTGACAGCTTCTATTTGGTCGGGAGGGTAAGAAGAAGTATTTTCAGACTTTTCTGTGGAATAAAATTGCCTGAAGCAATCTGTCATAACTCGGATAGTTGGGAAACAACTGTGCTCCCAGGACAGCTTGACATGTCACCCAAGCTGCCTCCTTGGGCTGAGCTGTTCTTTTAAAGGAAGAGCTTTGTGTCAGATCTGAAATTCGAAGAGAGTCCAACAAACAGACTGTGACAACAGCAGGCTGAGTCCCGAGTGCATTCCGCACGGAGACCGGTCTTCACTTCCAAGCATGAAGTAGATCTTGGAGTTGGATTAGAATTTCACATAGGAACAATACATTCCGGTGATTCATTTCTACTGTCTATCATTCCACAGACCTGTATAACTGCATACCTGCATGAAAATTAAACTGATCTTCATTATAAAGTGCCACCACGTCCCCAAAAGCCTTCTGGATTTCCCAAGAAAACCATCTATAGTACTTAGCTCCAGGATAGTATATTATGTTTTAGTTTTTGAAACATAATAATCCACTTGTGAGATATGTAATAAATATAGTTATCAGAATATTTTTATTAGTCAGAAAACTGTTTTTAACCATGTCAGATAATAAAGAACTTATTTCTGTTACAATGAACATTATTTTTGAAAATAACAGAAGCTGACCTTGATCAAGCACGGTTTTACACACTGTACTGATGCCTCCAGTTCATTACTCATACTCACAATTTTCCTATGAAGTAAGCATTATTACTCTTTCCATTTCACAGAGCAAACTGAATCACAAAAGGGGCAAGTGATATCTTCAAAGTCATGCAGCCAGTAAGTGGTAAAGACTAGATTATACACACACACACAACACTCAGACTCCTGACAAGACAAAGAATCATATCTTGGAAAAAATATGAGGATTTCAAGCTAATATCTGGTAATTGAGTTCTGACAGGGGAAGCCACTTGGGGAAACCACTTTTAAGCTATCAGATATGGGTTGCCTAAGCAGTAACATGGAAAACATTCCTTGCACACAGGTTGACTGTGAGGAATGAATGAGATAATATGCTGCAAAGTTTGTTCTGTGAACTAACCTCCCAACAACCACATCCAGAAGTGAAGTTTTTGCTGGTAGGTCATGGATATAGGCTCAGCTTCAGTGACCTCTGATCCAAGTCCCTTTTGCCAACTCAGATGGGCCGATTCTGTTCCTATCCCATCAGCCAGCTTACCTGACAATACATTATCATCTTTCCAGCCAGGTGACCTGGTAACTAGTCCATTTACCAGCAGTGTTCATGGAACTTTCTGGAAAGTCCAGGTGTGCTGATGCAGACTTGGTTGGGCTCAGCACTCTGACAGACAGATGCCAGCACCCTGTAAAGAAAGCCGTCTTTGTCCTCGGGTCTGTGTGTTTGATTATCCAGGCACTCAGCAGATGTCACATTTTCCTCTGCTTCTCCCGCAGTCCCTGCAGCCGGTGGGTCAGGGCCCTGGTACACCCACACTCCTGGTCCTGGCCCTCTCCAGCATCTGATGTCTCAGGAAGCCACGGGCCGGTCCCCTCAGCCCCTGCCCATCCCCGTGGCCCTGTGCCCACTGCCGTCTAGCTGCCTACGAAGCGGGTGGAATGGGTTCCTTGGACCTCTGTCTTCCAGTGGTTCAGGAGGAAGTGTTATGCCCAGAGGAGACACACATCTTTGCACATCAGCATTCCGGAATGAGCAGGACTTTGGAAGTACTCTTAAGAGGCCCCCGTTGGAATGTGGAATGTTTCCTTGAGTTTGTTTTAAGGACAGAGGGGAGAGTTCTTGTGTTGGTAACGATTCTCCAAAGGCAGGCCTGTGAGGTCGGAAATGTAACCCTCAAAACAGGCCTTTTCCCTTTATTATAGTGAAACATACGTAAGATAAAATTTGCCGTTAGTGATATTTGGTCCATTCCCAATGTTGTGCAAACCCTCACCTCTGCCTAGTTCTAGAACGTTTCTGTCACCCCTAAAGGAAGCCCTGTACCTATTAAGAAGTGACATTCGTTTCTGCCTCCTCTCAGCCCCTGGCAACCACCAATCCGCTTCCTGTCTCTGTGGATTTGCCTACTCCAGACATTTTCCTTTTCTTTTTTTGAGACACAGCCTCAAGCTATTGCCCTGGGTAGAGTCGTGGCATCACAGCTCACAGCAACCTCAAACTCTTGGGCTCAAGCAAGTCTCCTGCCTCAGCCTCCCAAGTAGCTGGGACTACAGGCACCCGCCACAATGCCCAGCTATTTTTTGGTTGTAGTTGTCATTGTTTGGTGGGCCGGGGTGAATTCGAACCTGCCAGCTCTGGTGTATGTGGTTGGCGCCTTAGCCACTTGAACTACAGGTGCCACCCAACTCCAGACATGTTCATAGACGAGGTCTGATAATTGGGTCCATGAACTCATCCTAGAAAAAGTGCGACGTCCCTCATTGCTGAGTGTCACGACCGTCACTTTTGAGGTCCCCCCCTGGGAAAGCTGAGCACCAACACCAGCACCTAGTCCACCCTTCAGAGGAATTTTAGAACTCCTTTTCTAGAATAACTATCAGGGCTGTCATGCAGGTCAAGTGAGGGCTGACAATTAAGTTAGTGAACTTGCCCCTATGCACTTATGTTGGCATTGCTGTACAAGGACAGTAACTTTTCTGTGTCTCCCGGCTGTGTTGGTGCACAGCTACTTGGAAGGTGACCCATAGTGACAATCAGTAGCACTTTTTCTAGCGCAAGTCCAAGAACTTAATTATGAGACCTTGTCAGATCAGTTTACTCATTTAAAATTTTCAGCATGCTATACCTTTACATTGCTTCAAATATATATAAGTGCTTTCCTCTGCCCCTCCCTGATTAGCTCAGCCCCTTCCCTTCCCACAGATAACACCTTTCTTTGTAGGTTCTAGAATGTATTCTTCTCGAATATGTGTGTTCCAATACAAGCAAATATGCTACTTATTCTTATCTCCCTCCTTTATTACAGGAAGGGTGACATTCCATACACAATATTCTGTGCCTTGGTTTTTAGCCACTTAACAAAATGTCCTGGAACTTTGTCCAGATCGGCACACGGAGAGCGTCCTCGTTCCTTTTTATAGCTGTGTGGGGTGTGTCATTTGGATGTACCGTGCTTTCTTTAACTAATCCTTTCTTGATGGACATCTGGGTTCGTTTCCAAGTGTTTGCCGTCACCAGCAAAGCTGCCATGAATTATCTTGCCAGTGTCCCGGCAGCACAAATTCCCAGAAGATGAGTGACCGGGCCAGAGGGCGTGTGGCTCTGCAGTGCTGTTAACTGTCACGCACCTGCCTTCCACAGGGGCCATCCTGGTTGACGCTGCCACTGAGGACACAGGCGAGCGCTGCAGGCTCCATCACAGAGTCTGTTGGCCAATGTCTGTATGTTTCCCACTGAGTGTAATCCAGTTGGAATATCTACTCATATGTTTAAGAACTAGAACTTGAAAAGCAATTATTCTCTTTTCTTCCTCTTAAAAGAAAAGAAATGCAAGTGGCACCTCCATGTCACCTGTGCGTCCTCTGCAGTAACTTTCCCCTCCCCCGTGACTTGCCCGGGACTGCAGCCCCCGTCCCTCCCGGGGAGTCTCTGCTTCCCCGGGCACCCTCGCTGGATGTCGGGGTGGGACTTCCAGGACACATTTCCTCCCCTCACACCTGTGTGTGCTCCCACCTCTCAGGGATGGGCCGTGGGGCCCAAGCCACCCCTGCTCCCCTCCATCAACCCTGTACTCTCAGTCAGTGGTCGTCTGAGCCCCACACTGGGGCCTGAGAAGTTTTTTTGCTGGTATAATGGGAATTCCGAGGGTGGGACGGAAGCTCCTGGATGCGGAGCAGGGCGGGGATTGAAAGGTCCCCTTCTTGTCTCTTTTCCAGCTCATTTAAGTTGGGAGGTGGGTGGGCACCCCAAACTTCATCCTCGGAGGTAATGTGAGAGTGAGCAACAAGATTATAGCCCTCATGCCCTTTGTTACCTGAGAAACTTGTTTTATTTTTAGAGACAGAGTCTCACTTTATTGCCCTTGGTAGAGTGCCGTGGCATCACACAGCTCACAGCAACCTCCAGCTCCTGGGCTTAGGCGATTCTCTTGCCTCAGCCTCCGAGTAGCTGGGACTACAGGTGCCTGCCTGTTTTTTTCAGGTCAGGGTTTTATTTATTTTCATTTTATTATTATTATTATTATTTTGTGGAGACAGAGTCTCACTTTATCGCCCACGTTAGAGTGCCGTGGCCTCACACAGCTCACAGCAACCTCCAACTCCTGGGCTTAGGTGATTCTCTTGCCTCAGCCTCCTGAGTAGCTGGGACCACAGGCGCCCGTCACAACGCCCAGCTAGTTTTGTTGCAGTTTTTCCGGGGCTGGGTTCGAACCCACCACCTTCGGTATATGGGGCTGGCACCCTACTCACTGAGCCACAGGCGCCACCTCCCTTAAAAACTTCTAAAGGAACCTGGGCAAAGTGCCCTTCAAGTTGGTTTCATCTCTGAAGAACCTTCTGTCTCCTTAATTGGGAGTGGACGGATTCACTGGACACGCGTTGCCCTCAGTTTGAGGTCAGAGGCTCCACGGGGACGTGGCTTTCTGTGTAGCCTGGAGGAACAGGCAGCCCTTCCTGCCTGCTTCTCCCTGTTTCTCTGCCTTGCCAAGCACAAGCAGGGAAGAGCTGGGAGAGCCAGCTGGTGTTGCTCAGAGGACATTCACTCTCCGACCACCCGAGGGACAGCTGATGGACAGAGCACTTCCATCCATCGTTTCAGATGCGGGGACAGGAATTCAGCCCTCGGTAGGCTGCAGCCTGAGAGCAAGATGAGCCGTCAGGTGTGCAGACAGCACAGGTTTGGAGCCTGCGTCCCTTCTCACCACGGAACCACATCTGAGCAATTCTCCCTGCCCTGCCTCTCATGATGGTCTCTGGTTAAGCCCTGAATCAGCAGCAGGCAGGAGGCGCCACACAAGGTGGTTATGATGTGTGGCTGCCTCAGCTTCCGGCCTGGGTATCACCCACGTCCTCTCACCCAGATAGCGTTTCTCATTTCCTCTGCCTCTCCCCAGATCCGACACTCTGACCTCACTCTGCCGTTCCCTTCCACCCCAAGCCAAGCCCTACCCTCTGTTCTCATTACAGGAGGGTCCCCGGTGACCATGGAGATGAGAGGATGATGGCAGAGGCTTGCGAATCATTTATACAATCCCTAGCACTTTAACCTTTCTGAAGCTCAGTTTCTTCATCTGAAAAATGGGCTAATAGCATTGTTCAGCAGCAGTAGGTAGGGACTGAAGGAGACATCCAGGAAGTGCCTGGCCCTGTAGAAAACACGGTGGCAGGTCCGGACTGCTGACAACCCTAGGTACAGGCCCCATGGATCCGTGGATGCCACACCTGCCACGGTGCCCCCAGGCAGTGATGGGGCACCACAGAGATCCTGAGACAGGCCCATTCCAGAGAGATGGGGGACTCCTCAGACAGGCAGCTGGTGCAGCTTGTCTGCAACTTTCTTGAAACTGCCTCTATAAGCCTCCCTGCCCCCACCTCCTTCATGGATCAGACCTGCATCAGAGGCTGATGACATCCCACTTCTTCTGACTCCTCCTGAGAAACGTCTCACACGTCTGAAGCCGTCTTGGTGTCTATTTCTGAAAGACCCAAGCTGCACAACACTGAATACATTTTAGTTCCCACTTCTTTCCATGAAATTTCTAGTCCAAAGGCCATGTTTAAGCACTTCTCGTTTAAGGGTATTATTTAAGGGTATAAAGCTATATGTTATTTATTTGTTTTTAAATTATATTTTCTTAACTTGGTGAAAAGTCCGATAAATATCTCTGAGCTCATGGATCCTGAGACTTCTTGGGTATCAACATTATGGGGGAGCTGCTTCTAATGCTGATGAAAGTATCAGGACTGTCCCACGTTGATGGGCATTTTCGAAAGACATCTTTGTCCTCCGTGAGGGTGGGAGGACAGGGTCGGCTTCTCTGCAAGTGCTGTGCTGTCCAAGGCCGGGGCCCCTGTCCACAGGAGTGCTTTCAGGGTGGGAGGACCGCCTCGGCCTGGGAATCACTGAGGCTCTGATTTCTTCTGGGTCCCAGAAATCTTTGCTGTACTTGATTCCTTTAGCTCCTTGGTACCCACAGTGGTGAGAGATCCTCTAATGTTTAGTCCTTTTGCCCACAAATCAGCCCGAGGGTCGCAGGCAGCTCAGACTCATGAGACTATAAACACATGGAGTGACAGTATGGAGAGTCTTGGAGGCTATGACACTGGCACACCTCATTTGATAGGTGAAGAAGAGGCTTAGCATCCGGCAGAAGTGAATCCACCCTTGACTTCCTTCTTTCATCAGCTAGTCTATCCATCCATCCACCTACCCGTCCATCCATCTGCTCATCTTTGCAGCCACCCGTCCACCTACCCAACCATCCATCTGTGCATCCACCTACCACTCAGTCACCAATTTATTCATCCACCGAAGTATTCATCCATCCATGTACATGCCAGAGAAAGCTAGACCCTGAGAATACAACGATGAGTAAGATGTGGCCACTGCCTACTACGGCTCTCCCATGCAGCTCCCTTCCGTTCCTTTAGAGAGCCCAAGCCCGATTCAATCTTGGCCCTGAAATAGCCTGAGTCACTTGTCACTGAGTGTCCTGCAGTGCAGCCTTTTGGATTCATTCGGAATGGCCTTGGCGTGCAGATCCTAAAGAGCCAGGTCAGCCATGTGCACCTGCCTGCTGGAGGAGGCCACGGCCACGTGCAATGCGGGGGGAGCAGAAGCTCCTAGTGTGGCGGGCTCTCCAGCAGAGAGAAAGGGCTTTCCCACTTTCAAACTTCTGCTCTGTCTACGACCCTCCCTCTCCACCCCACCCCTCTCCCTCCTTCTTTCCTCTTCCCCCACTATCTTGGTGACCCTCCTTTCCTCCTCTAGCTCTGCTCAAGCACACTGGCCGTGGACCCGTCTGGAGATGGGTCCCTTTTATGGTCCTGCTTTTCCCTTGGCCCTTCATGAGTCCCTTTCTTTCTTTGAATAAACTCATCACCTTCTGTTATTACTGTTCGGGTCGAAGGGCTCTGACGTGTGGGGTGTGGGGAGAGGGCAGGCACTGAACCATCACCAAGCTTGCATTGGCTGCCCACAATGGCTCTTCAAAGGAGCAATTTTCAAATAAGCCACTGATGCCATATCTGTTCTACGAGAGGGCAAGAGACAGAGTCAGTAATGAAGAATCTGGAAGAAACCAGGGTCCTCCTCACCAGGCTGGTGGAGGGAGGCTGGAGAATCCCTGCCAAGGTCCTCCCTCTGCAGTGTCTCCCGCAGAGGACTGGGCAGTCAGACCAGACTGGGAGGCCTTTGCTTTGTCTCTGGAGCCCAGTGCCCCCCACCTGGAGGCAGAGCTTGTGAGCAGCAGGTCACCAGGCTGCTGCCATAAAATCCCTGACATGTCAAGGCCGCTGCCTGTATACTAGGGATTGATAAAAAATCTCTACTGCCCAGCGTTGGACGCTACAGCACACGGGAAGATGGTGCAGCAAACGTTCTAACTTGTGTGTGGTGAGTATCACTGCATTTAGCCCAACTTGGTGTAATCTCTGTCACCACAAACGCTGCTGTCTCTGCACACCCACGTCCTCCTGGGTACTGCTACACTGAGTCCACTTCCAGAACATGGAGGGGACACACCGATGGTAGTGGTATTTGAAGAAAGGGTAACCTTCAGAGAAATGGCTCTTAACCTGTTGAAAGACTCCCCCCACTTGAACACACACAGACCCCTGGGGCTCTCCCAGGACAGCCTCTAGAGCAGTGGTTCTCAACCTTCCTAACGCCGCCACCCTTTAGTACAGTTCTTCATGTTGTGGTGACCCCCAACCATAAAATCATTTTCATTGCTACTTCATAACTGCCATTTTGCCACTGTTATGAATGGTAATGTAAATATCTGGTCTGCAGGATGTGTTTGCATTGGTACAAAGGGGTCGCGCCCCATGGGTTGAGAACCGCTACTCTAGAGCATCCTGTCCTACCTGCTGTGATCTCCCAACGCCCAACAACTATTCTGCAAAGTTTGCTTTCTTCCGGCAAACGCTGGGCCAAGCTTAAGGGTAGTTCCGAGTCAGGGTACACATAAGACACCCCATTCTATCTTTCAGTGGAAAATACCCAAGCTTCAGTGAGCTCGAGGCTGGGCTGGGAACCCAGGCCGTCCCAACATGCCCTGATCCTCAAGAGTGAGAGGCTGGGCATTCTGCACGCTCCTTCAGAGACCTCCGGACCTCACCGTCACCCTCCTGCATAGGGTCACACAGAAGGCAGCTCCTTGGGACCCAGCCAGGCCACACAGCAAGGTGACGAGCAGTGGAGACTCCTGCCCCCCCACTGTACTCTGGGTCTGGCCTTCATTGTTCTGGGGGGCATAGGGTCAGCCCCCGCTGTGGTCGTGTTTGCCCTTTCAAGCTTCTCTGGTAGCCAAATCTCATCTTTCTCTCTTTCTCTCATCTTTCATCTCATCTCCCATCAGGAAAACTAAAAATTAGCCAGGTCGGTGGGCCCCGGCGAGGACTGTCCCCAGAGGACACCACTTAAGAAGTTTCTCCCCGCCAGGCCGGTGGAGGGAGGCTGGAGAATCCCCGCCAAGGTCCCCCTTTTGCTTTCTCTCTCATGAGGAGGTGTGCGTGTGCGTAGGTGGGTAGACAAGTGACAAGGCTGACAGGTAGGTGGCCGATGGACAGATGGCAGCTGGTGTCAACAGATACATAGGCTGGTAAGTGGTAAGTAGGTACTCGGCAGATCAGGCGGATGGATAAGAGATGATTGATCAATAGAGTATTGGTTGGCAGATAACATAGATAGCTTCTCTCTGCATGTAAGAGGCTGCTTCCCCATAGGAGACAGGCATTATTTGTTGTAATTGTATACAGTTTTTACATCAGCCTTCAAATTTTACCCAGTAAAATTCCATCCAGCCTCATGGTGGCCATCTTCCAGAGGAGAAAGGAGAAAACGAGCACTCAGAGAAGTCACAGACGCCAGTGACAGGGGTGAGATACTGCCAGGCCCCCAAGTGTCTGTGCCGAGCACTGACCTGCCCACAGAGTCCCCTGTGTCAGGGCTGCGGATGGCAGTGGGGACACGATCTCCCCCCTTACAAGTGAACTCAAGGCAGGACAATAAGAGCAGCTCTCGAGGTGCCATCTCGAGTCCCCAGGACATTGGACATTGGAAAAGAGGCCTCACCCCAGAGGAGTGTGTGTGCTCCAGCCAAACTCTCCTGTGACTAGTGACATCCCTACCCGCCCTCCACTGGGCCTGCAGTTGGAGAGGCCCCCAGTCGGGACAGGGGCTGGAGCAGGACTCCAAGCCCTTCCCTGTGGTGACAGCTAAGCCCTTTCTAGTGTCGTTTGGCCGGCCTAAGGAGCAGCCTGTTCTATCTCGTGGCACGCCGCCTCTCCTGGACTCAGCCCCTGTGATGCTTCCTCAAGTCTGGATCCTCTTCGGCGATGCCTTCCCTTCGAATCCTGCCTGTCCTACGAGTCAAACATTCCCACATCCCCCGATCTCGGGGATGGAGTCCTGGCAGGGCTGAGCACAGTGCAACTGTCCCAGTGGCTCGAGTACCCGTCCTGAGCATCCATGGTGCCTGTGTCCTGCGTCTGCATAGACAGCCCTGCTCCACGGCGCCTCACCCTCGTGCTTCCCATGACAGCCTGGCAGAAGAGGCCGATGATCCTCGGCAAGACCGAGCCCGCTGCGCAGGGTGGCCGCAGCCATGCAGTGCAGCTGCCCTTAGGCCCAAATCCCCAAAGAATACGCCTTGTCACTCTGATTTTCATCATCATCAGAATTATCGCATGGAGAAGCAAAGCGCCAGACACACAGTTCAATGTAAGCATTTCACGTTGTATATCGAAGCAGTACCCTGAACCCCATAAATGCATCGATGTACAAAGTTATGATTTAAAGAAAAATAATAATAAAATCAAAAAAATCAAACTCGCCCTGTCATTTACGGCGACAGCTTGGGTGAGTCACTTAGCTGCTTTGTGCCTCAGTTTCCTCACCTGTGAAACAAGGACCGTAACGTGACTGTCCCCGTGAGCACGTGCAGAAGTGACGCACGGAGGTGCTTGAGCAGCGACTGACTATGTGGTGCTCCTGTCCCCTGGGGTGATGGGAAGTGACTCGTGGACCCTTATGACAGTGTCTTTGCAGTGGCAGTTGCTGTTGCAAAATCAAGCCCGGGGTTTGTCTTGGCCTTACGTGTTTCCATTTTCAATTGAAATTAAATTTGGACAGACTTGAGCCGGACTCGGCTGCTCCCTGGGCGCTGGCCAGTGAGCTCTGAGTAACTGCAGACAGGGTGCGGTCACCGGGATTTGGTTATTGGATTCTTCCCCCTGTGGTTTTGGGCAGGCTGCTCTGTGATGGGCAGCTGCACCGTCTTAGGCCTGGACTTTCCGGGAGAGCACTTGGGTCACGCTGGGCGTCAGCGGGAAAGGGCTGCTCTTGGGCAAGGTCATCAGCCTGTCTGCAGGAGCTGACTCCTTTGACCTGCAGCCCCTCAGCTGGCCATGGTCTAGGCAGTGTCCAGTCCCGGTGCCCGCTGCTGCTCTGTCTAGGCTTTGTCCCACCGAACCAGTGGTGTGTTCAGCCTCGACTGCTGCTTTGCTATTGTACTGCACTTGCCTGGCCACAGGCCTCTTCTCCAGGGCCCACTGCTGGCACAGGCTCAGTTGGCCCAGCTGCTGCACCCACTCTTGGCTGTCCTCCAATGTGCCTGGGGTGAGCTGACTCTGACCCAACACTCCAAGGTAGAGGGTGCTTTTTCAACATGTCCTGGGCTGAGTTAAATGCATACAGGAATTCTTTGTATTATTTTTATAACTTTCTGTGAATCTGAAATCATTGCAAAGAAGGCAATAAAATAGTGACCAACAAACAAACAAAACACAAAAACTTGTCCTAGGGACCCTCTGCAGACCCATTCACAGCCCACTCTCCATGGCTCCAGGGCTGGCCAGGAGGAAAATTCTAAAAATTAAAACTTGAATGACGAGCTTGGTCATACTCTTTGGGCATGTTGTGTGTGTGTGTGTGTGTATACTATGTATATGTGTATGCATATACGTGTTTGTGTATGTGTGTGTGTTTGTATGTATACACACGTGTTTGTATGTACGGATATATACGTACATGTGTCTGCATGTGAGCATGTCTGTGTGTGTGCTGTGTGCACATTTAAGGCCATGTACATGTGTATGTTGTGTGCATGTACATGTGTGTTTGTGTTGGGGGGCTTTTTATTTATTTCAAACTTTTTGTCTAGGGCACAAAGTCCCCAAACCTGCCAGTCCAGAGTGCTTGCCACCAGCTCACTGAGGCCAGACTCCTTACAGTCACCCACTCACTGACCCTCAGGTAGACTGAGGTGCCTGGGTCATAGTAATTAGGGGCCACTCTGCCTTTCCTGAGTGTGCCGGGAGGCCTTGCACCATGCTGGGTACTGGCGTCAGATGCAAAAAGTTGCCAGACAATTTATCCCATTGGCACTAAGCCTAGAATTATAATAAGATCTTGATTTCTTCAAAGCCTTCTTGCTTTGGATTTTCCAAATCGAAAATAAATATAGTGGGCAATTACCTTCCTTTAGTTCTCTGAGGTATGAAGGGGAGTTTTCATCCATTAATTCAAGAACCCTCTCATTTCATTCGGAAGGTATTAGCCCGTGGAACTTGTTAACTCAATATCGACACAGTCTGTCTAGGTTTTGACCGACAAGAGAGAAGAGTTATTATGCTCTAGGTTAATATTTTCCTCTCTTAGAAGTCTCAGGCGTGCCAGACGCTCCTCAGACAAAACCGCCTGTTTTCTGCGCTTTGCTGGAGGCATTGTTCGCGTGGGTCCACGTACTGGCTGCGCTCGGACTGACCGCCAGGGGGCAGCAAATCCTAATCTCTGGGCTGCTCCGGGGCGGCTCTGCCTATGGCCAGGCTGGTTGGGCCAGGGTCTGAGAGAGGGCATGGTTATTGGATTACTGGCTGCCTTCTGGGGGCTTCTCTGGTGCTGATACGAAAGCGCTTCTGGAGGAAAAGCAGAGCTCCCTCAGCGTCCTTTCGGGATTGCTGCAGACGTGACCAGACCTAGTAATTACTTCAATCAGGTGCTGAACTTTGAAGAAGGAAGTGCCATGTGGGTGGGGGTTGATCTCCATAGGCTCTTCCGAGAGTCCCTTTCAAGTTCTCAAGCTCACTCTGGGGACCTCTGGTAAGCACAGATGACCAGATTCAACCCTGGGCACCAAGGGAATGTTTGGTAGGTGCATCCACCTGCAAACACTTCCTTGATCTCAAGCCCCCAGGGCCCCAGTGGACGGCTTGGTCACACTGCAGCGTGGCTCTCACTGGCCCTGAGATGTCACAGGCCTCCATGGTGCTGGCACATGGGCAGGGGATTCATGCAAGGCTCAGTGTTCAGCAGAGCCAAACAGACAGGGATGCCTGTGGCCGGGGCACAGGGTATGGGTCACCTGTCTCAGAGGTACCCCCAAGCTCCAGCCAACTCTGCCAGAGTCAGCAGAATGTGCAGTTGTCATTATCCTTGAGAATGGGGGAAAGGGCTGGGGAGGACAGAGAGACCAGGGAGTCTCCCGCAGCACAATGAGAACGAAGACGCAGGAAATAATGACAAAAAATGGAACTTGGAGTTGATGCTTTAGAACTTTTGCATCCTGCATTATCTTACTTGAGCCCCTTGAAGAGCCTGTGAAGTGGCTAAGGAGGTGAAAGGCCCGGATAGGAGAGTCAAAGAGCAGGGAAGGAAGGGGGTCTGGGAGTGATGACGGGGGGTAGGGGGTTGGGGGAACAGAGCTGCCCCTCCCCAGGAGAGAAAGCACTGCTGTCTCCCTCCCTCCTGCCTGCCTTCCTGCTCTCCCACCTCCCAAAGGATGGGATCCTGATAGATGGAGGTCCTCTAAAGCTTAGCCTTTGTGCTAACAAAATTGAACATTAACACTCCCTACCCCCGCTTTAAAGGGAGGCAGTATTTTTTTTTTTTTGAGACAGAGTCTCACTGTGTTGCCCTAGGTAGAGTGCCAGGGCCCCACAGCTCACAGCAACCTCTAACTCTTAGGGTTAAGTGATTCTCTTTCCTCAGCCTCCCAAGTAGCTGGGATTATAGGCAACCACCACAATCCTGCCACAATTTTGTTGTTGTTGTTGTTATTGTTGTTCAGCAGGTCCTGGCCAGGTTTGAACCCACCAGCCTTGGTGTGTGTGGCCAGCGCCTTAACCACTGAGCAATGGTACTGAGCCATGGGAGGTAATTTTTTGAGATGTAAAAATCTCCTTTGTGTCTGGACCAAAGAGCAAATGGAATAAAACCAGAAAGTTTTAGAGAGAAAATGGAAAGTCCTCTAATCCACACCCCCATAAACAAAAAGCAATGTAATGTTTTCCTCTTCTAAGCTCAGGGACACACATTCCCATCCACAGTGGCCCTTGGGGCCTTTGTTACCTGTGGCCCAATAGAATTCTAATGAGACAGTTTCTTGTTTCTTTTTGAGAGCCTGCACAAACCCCTCACTGGGTTATGATAACCTTGAGAGCAAGGCCTTGACCTACTCCCTTTGAAAGTACAAAAAACGTGTACTCTCCCACCCAGCAGCGCAGAGAGAGCAGATGTGGCCAAGTCATGGGAGGAGGGGAAGGAGCCCAAATGTGTCAAACTAGTGAGCACCACTCTGGTTCTTCTGGTGATAAAGCACAGACAGGGATTCTGGCTTAGCAGTCCCATCATGGCATAATTAAAAGTGGGAAAGTGCTGGAAAGAGACAGGTTTCACAGGCCGAGGGGTGGCTGTGGGGTGCTGAGGTGCCCCTTCTCTGTCCGGTGTCTCTCATGGGGGACCTGCCTTGGACATGCCCAGCCTAGGATCTGTCTAACCACAGACTCCCAGGAGCCCGAATTTCATTAGATCAACGGTATGTAGCAAGAGAAGCATTATAGGGTGTGTGTGTGTGTGTGTGTGTGTGAGAGAGAGAGAGAGAGAGAGAGAGAGAGAAAGAGAGAGAGAGAGAGAGATGTTGAGGAGATCTCAGGGAACTCAGGGGACCAGTTCAAGTTGTCTACCTCATTGCAGACATTTTCATCCATATCTTGTCCAGTCCTACCATAACCCTTTCAGAGTGCCATCATTTTTATTTATTATTTTCACATTGAATGCTAAACTCAATAGGAAAGAACCCTACTTTTGGGATTTTTTTTTAATAGTATATCATTAAAAATAGTATATCATTTTTTGTTTTTTGGGGGACAGAGTCTCAGTTTGTCACCCTGGGTAGAGTGCATTGGTATCAGCTCACAGCAACCTACAACTCCTGGGCTCAAGCTATCCCTTGCCTCAGCCTCTGGAGTACCTGGGACTACAAGTGTCTGCCGCAATGCCCAGCTAGATTTAGAGATGGGGTTTCACTCTTGCTCAGGCTGGTCTTGAACTCCTAAGCTCAGGCAATCCACCCACCTTGGCCTCCCAGAGTGCTAGTTACAGGGGTGAGCCACAGCATGTGGCCTAGAATAGTATGTCTTCTTTAAGGGCTACTAGGTTGTTTTTTTTTTTTTTTTAAATTGAATCATAGCTGTGTACAATAATTCAATCATGGGGTACAGTGTGCGGGCTTCACATACAATCTGAGATATTTTTATCAACCTGATTGACATAACATTCATAAGATTTTCTCATTTACTATGTGAAAACATTTTTGATCCGTATTTAGAAGTTTTCTCAGGGTGACTTTTCCTCTTTCATATTTACATGGATGGAG
>CAUYON010113815.1:0-38847 GCA_963573935.1 Arctocebus calabarensis
ACCCTGTCTCAACAAAAAGTGGAAAAACTAGCTGTGCATCACGGTGAGCACCCTGTAGTCCTAGCTATTCAGGAGGCTGAGGCAAGAGGATCTTTTGAGCCCCAGAGATTGAGGTTACTGTGAGCTCTGTCGCCACAGCACTCTACCCAGGGTTATAGAGTGAGACACTGTCTTTAAAATAAAAAAAAAAAGACTCAGCACCTGTGGCTCAGTGGGCTAAGGTGCTAGCCACGTACACTTGAGCTGGCAGGTTTGAATCCAGCCTGGACCGGGCCTGCCAAACAACAATGACGGCTGCAACCAAAAAATGGCCGGGTGTTGTAGTGGGCGCCTGTATTCCTAGCTACTTGGGGGGCGGAGGCAGGAGACTCGCTTGAGCCCAGGGATTGGAGGTTGCTGTGAGCTGTGATGCAACAGCACTCTATCCAGGGTGACAGCTTGAGGCTCTGTCTCAAAATAAATAAATAATAAAATAAAATAAAATTTAAAAAAAAGCCCAATCTTTTTTTCTGTGATTAGGAGAAGAATGAGAATGGAGATGGTGATGATGAAGGAGATGGTTTATTATTATTGTATTGTTGGTAAAGCCCATCATAAATAAATAAATAAATAAATAAATATATATATATATTTGGCATCCATCAATTTGATAAATTGACTTATTAATTCTAAAATGTTACCTACAGGTTGCTTTTAGATACTCTGGAAGCATAATTATGCAGTGTGTAGGTAGAGGCAGGATTCATTTCATAATTTCTAATCTTTATGCTTCCTTTTCTTCTTCTTTTTCTTGCATTATTTCCCTGGCTAAATTTTCCCTAAAATGTTGAGTAGAATGGGTGATAGTAGACGTCTTTGTCTTTATTTTGATCTGAGTAAGTTTTTCAGTATTTCACCACCAATTACATATGCTGCAATTTTCTGCATTAAATAAAATAAACCTTTTTTGGGCACAGTGGCTCAACGCCTATAGTCCTAGCACTCTGGGAAGATGAGGTGGGTGGATTACTTGAGCTCAGGAGTTTGAAATGAGCAAAAGGAAGATTCTGTCTCTATTAAAACATAAATAAATAGGGCTTAGGGCGGCGTCTGTGGCTCAAAGGAGTAGGGCACCGGCCCCATGTCCCCATATGCCAAGGTGTGGTGAGGGGTTCAAACCCAGCCCTGGCCAAAAACTACAAAAAAAACCAAACCATAAATAAATAAACCTTGTAAGTAAGTGGTAAATTATATCAAATGGCCTTTCTATATCTGCTGTCATATTGACATGATTTTGTTTCTTTGTCAAGATTGTTAGATTAAAAAATGTTAAATTAAAAATAAATGTTAAACTAACAGGAATCTATTCTTGTGTTAAACCCGATTTGTTCATGGTATATTACAGTTAAAATGTCTTTGGATTTTGTTTGTCAAACATTATTAAGACCTTAATTCTATCTAATTTTTGTATTTGTTATTAGACATACAAGCTATTGATGTTTCTTTCATAAAATGTACTTACCAGTTTGGTATTAAGTTTGTACAGGTTTTATAAAACTTTTCGGACAGAGCTTTTGCTGTTTCTCTCCTATGTAAGGGGTTGTTTAATATTGGTGTTATTGAATTTTCAATTATATGGGAAAGATCAGGAATTCAGATGCCAGGACATGGAATTCATTTGTAGGAAGGTCTTTTTCTTCTTTCATAGTGACTTAGTTTATTGACTAGATATAGAATTCTTGAGATTTCCTGGTTTAACTATTTTACTATTGTTTTATAATTTTATGAATTTCAAATTGCTTATGACATAATGTGTCTTCAGTATGCTAGTAAGGGTCCTTTCTACTTTCCTGCTATTGATATTGTATATCTTATTTTTTATTTTCTTAATCAGTCTTGCCAGGAACTTACCGTACTTTTATCCTTTCAAAACAATCACTTTGTTGTGCTATCAAATGCTCTTCATTCTGTCTATCTCACTGTATTTATTTTTTCGCCTGTTAACCATCCCCGCTTTACCTACCCCTCCCACGCTCTCTCCCCAGCCCCTGGTGACCAACATTCTGCTTTCCTTTTCCATGAAATCAATTGTTTTTAATATTTAGCTTCCACATATGGATGAGAACATATGAAATTTGTCTTTCCGTACTTGGTTTATTTCACTTAGTATTATCGTCTCCAATTCTGTCCGTGAAATCCTGCCTGCAAATGACAGGATTTTATTCTTTTTTATGGCTGTGTAATATTTTATTGTGTATAACAAAGTGACTATAATCAACCCTAAATTAAGTCATACCTTTAAATCAAAGAGTGGAATTGGCATGTTCCTAATACAAGGAAATGATAAATGCCTGAGGTAATGGATACTTTGATTACCCTGATTTGGTTAAAACACATTCTATGCCTGTATCATAACATCACAAGTATCCTATAAATATATACAACTATTATGTATCCATAATAACGAAAAATAAAAAAAGAAAAACAAAACCATCAGAACTATTGATTTGACATTTTTTTCTATTTCTTTAACAGCTTAATTTTAATTTTTCATGTTTAAAACCTTATTTTAAATTTCTGATTTATTGCCTAATTTTATGAAGTATATATATATTTTTGAGACAGTGTCTCACCATGTCATCCTCAGCAGAGTGCCATGGCGTCACTCTTCATAGCAACCTCAAACTCTTGGACTTAAGTGATTCTCCTGCCTCAGCCTCCCGAGTAGCTGGGACTATAGGCACCCACCACAATGCCTGGCTATATTTTTTTGCAGTTGTCATTGTTGTTTAGCTGGCCCAGGCTGGGTTCGAACCCACCAGCCTTGTATGTTGCTGATGCTGTAAACACTTTGCTATGGGCACCAAGTCATGAAATATATTTTGAAAACTTACATTTTTAGGGTTTCATCTTTTACATTAATACTCTAAGTTTTCCTTTAGACACACATTTTTGTGTATTGTACACAGTTTTTAAACAGCTTAGTGGAGGTATATAACTGATTTAAAATATACTGCACAATTAAAATATAACATGTATTTGTGTGTGAGAGAGAAAGGGAGGGGGGGAGAGAGAAGCCACTGCCATAATTAAGATTATGACCATGTTATTCTTCTCCTCAGGTTTCCATGTGTACCTTTGGATTTCCTTCTCCTAATCCTGCCCAAGCTCTCCCCATTCTTCTGTGATATGGACATTCTTATGTAAGTCTTTTTATGAATGTATAATTTCATTTTGTTTAGATCAATTTCAAGGAATGGAATGGTTGGATCATATGTAAGGTGTATTTTAAAGTTGTTTTATCATGTGTCAGTATGTTTTATAACATGATGATAACATTTTATATCCTACCAACAGTGTAAGAATCACAGTTGCTTCATAGACTTGCTAGCACATGTTATGGTTAGTATTTTTAACTGTAGGTCTTCTGACAGGTATGCAGTGCTATCTCACTGTCACTATGTTGGATGGATGTGTATTTAGTCATCAATCTTTCTTTCCTAGTTATTCTCAGTAAACAGAGAAAATGGATCACAGCCCCAGTTGTTTTTTTGCTTGTTTACCCTCAGTAGGGTGCTGTGGGTAAACCCTACTGTGTGCAACCTCAAACTCTTGGGCTTAAGCAGTTCTCTTGCCTCAGCCTCCCAAGTAGCTAGGACTATAGGCACCTGCCACAACTCCCGGCTATTTTTTGTTGCAGTTGTCTTTGTTGTTTAGCTGGCCCAGGCTGAGTTCAAACTCACCAGCCTTGGTGTATGTGGCTGGTGCCGTAACCACAATGCTACAGGTGCCGAGTGCACAGCCCTAATATTAATGCTTTCTTTCTCCTCTGTTTTCTCATTCTGGTCATTTTTGTTTTTTTTTTGAGATGAGAGTCTCACCCTGTCGCCCTGGGTATAGTACTGTGATGTCGTGGCTCACAGCAACCTCTAACTCTTGGTTCAAGCGAGCCTCTTGAGTAGCTATGACTGCAGGCCCTCACCACAACACCTGGCTAGTTTTTCTATTTGTAGTAGAAATGGGGTCTTCCCCTTGCTCAGGCTAGTATTATGGTCATTTTTGTTGTATACTGGATATTCCATAGAAAATACTGTAGAACTGGAGGTTCTTAATGATTATTATTTCTCCATTGATATATTTCCATTATAAAAATTTAATTTTTCAGGCGGCACCTGTGGCTCAGTGGGTAGGGCGCCGGTCCCATATACCAAGGGTGACGGGTTCAAACCCAGGCCTGGCCAAACTGCAACAAAAAATGGCTGGGCATTGTGGTGGGCACCTGTAGTCCCAGCTACTCAGGAGGCTGAGGCAAGAGAATCACCTAAGCTCAGGAGCTGGCGGTTGCTGTGAGCTGTGACACCATTGCACTCTACCGAGGGTGATAAAGTGAGACTCTGTCTCTTAAAAAAAAAATTTCCAGTTCAGTCCATAAACATGGTTATTTTTCCATTCCCATTTACTTAGATCTTCAATAATTTCTTTCTACAATGTTTTATTCAGATATACACACTGGAAAGAAAAAAAGTAAAACTATCTCTAATATGCAGATGACATGATATTGTATGGAGGAAATCCTAAGAAATTCATTAAAAATCTGTTAGAACTAATAATCAATTTCACCAAGGTTGCAAGATACAAGGAAATATTCAAATTAATTATGTGTCTACACATTGTCAATGGACAAGACAAAATTAGGGAAAAAATTATTTTACAATATCATCAGAAGATATTAATTACTTAGAAATATACTTGATAAAACAAGTACAAGACTTAACAGACTGGCACCCTGTGTATGTGATTATGTGATTTTTGTCCTTCAGTCTCTTAATATGGTGTATCACCTTGATTGATCTTTTTTTAATATTAAACTGATCTTGTATTGCTGGCATTATCATACTTAGTCATAGTGTATAATCCTTCTGTATGTTGCTGTATTCCGTTTTCTAGAATATTGTTGAGTATTTTTGCATCTACATTCATTGAGACATTGACTTGTACTTTTTTTGTGATGTCTTTGTCTGGTTTTGGTATATGGATAATACCGGCATCGTAGAATGAGTTGGGAAATCCCCCTTCTTCTTAAATTTTCTGGAATGTTTTGTGAAGGATTGCTATTAATTCTTGTTTAAATGTTCTGTAGAATTTTCCAGTGAAGCCATTCGAATCTGGATTCTTCTTCATAAGAATCTTTTAAATTACTAATTCAATATCCTTACCATATGTAAGAAAACTCATTTTCTGTTTGATTTTGGAAACAGGTATTTCTGAGATCAGAATGTTCTCCCTATTATAATAGTCTTTCATTCAAATTAAATTTTCTCCTAAATCCACATTTGTTTTTATTTGCTATTTACATATAACTATTATCATATATTCCTTTAATTCTTTAAACAAGTTATTTTTGGTTCTTTGGATTTTTTTTAGTTCTTTGAATATATTTATAATATTTAAACTTTAAAGTCTTTTTCTGCTACTAACATGTGGTCCTTCTCAAAGGTAGTCTCTATTGCTTGCTGTTTGTCTTATGTATGTCACCATTTCCTATTTCTTTATGTTTTAGGTGTTTTGTTCTTGTTAGATACGGGACATATAAACAATATAATGTAGCATATGTGGATACTGATCTCAAACAGGCTTGTTGTTCGGTTAGTGATTTGACTAATTTTCTGAGGTCTGTTTCCACTGCACTGTGCAGCTTCTGAGATGCTTGCTCAGATTTTCTCCGTATTTTTATCTTTTAGCCTAGCTTCCTAGAGGTCCTCCTTAATATGCTCATTGGTCAAAGGTTATACTTAAGCCCATGAAGCAGAAAGATGTTTACCCTTTATCTTTGGAACTTTTTGTGTCTTGGAAACTGTTTTCATGGTTTTGGGTTCAACATTTTATCTTTTCTTTTATCATTGGAAAGAACAAAGTGAGTGTGATTTTATTTTTAAGCCTAGCTTCATAGGAGTCATCCAGTGTCAGAATAGCACATTGTCCCACCAGTGATTGCTCAGAGATTATGCTGTAGCACCTTGAGCCATCAGTGCTCTGCCCTTTGCTGATGGATTTGTTTGTGATTTGGGAATGCTTTTAAGTCTCCCTCCATACCCTACTCTAATAGCTTCTGAGTGGCTATAGGCCAGTACATACAAACAGGCTTAGGGACCCCTAGGGACAAGTGTGATCCCAAAAGGGCCCTTCTTGGCTATCTCTTTTTCTCTGGTTCTTTCTGTAAATTTCTGGCTGCTGTACTATTTCCCTTGTTTCTACTACTACCATGAAGATACCAGCCCTTTCTTAATACCTCACTACCAATTTCCCTTAAAGCCCTTAGGCATGAATTTTTGGAGATTCTTTTCCAGATACAAAATCAACACTTTATGTCAGAGATGGTGGATTGAACCCCAGCCCTGGCCAGAAACTTAAAAAAAAAAAATCAGTACCTTTAGGCAGATCTTCTGGCATGCAAGTCCCTACAGCTTGCTTTTTCTCGTAGGCAAAACCTAACTACTACTACACTGAGTGAGTTAGGGCAGGGACAGAAAGCCCCGTATCCTAGAGTGACACCTCTGCTCTGTGAGTAGACACTGGTGAAGAGAAATGATAACACCTGATCTTCTTGGCTTGCCTTTCCCAACACAGAACCTTTGCCCAACAAGCTAGACAGGAGAGGGAAATTATCAGGGCCCAGTATTAGCAGTCTTTTGTTCCTGAGGCAGAGCTTTGCCCTATAAGGGAGGCTCAGTGAGGGAAATGTATTCCATTCATCTTGACTGTGCTTGCCTGGAATAAAGTTTCTTTGCCAGGGACTTTGTAGAGGAGATGGTTAATGAGAGAGATAGGCAGCCTGTCCTCCCATAGTGAAATTGGAGTCCTACCTTGGAAGCTGGGAAGAGAAATGAGCGGTTGTTCTCCTGGCCACCTGCAATAGAGATTCTGTAACACTGACCTGGGAGGAGGGTACATGAAAGCAGATCGTAGCTCAAATAGCACACAGAATCTTGCTGTTCTTACCAAGATTTAGTAGATTGCATTGAAATTTTTTTCCATTTGCTGAGTGCTCTTAGATTAGTTTCCAGAGACTTTAAATGTTTTTGTATAAAACAATATTCACCAGTTAAATTATTATTTCACAAGAGTTTGTATCCACCCAGATCCTAACGTATCCACTCCTAAAGTCTACTTTTCCAGGCTTATTTAGAGCAAACAACCTAGACAGAAAAGCTATGCTCTAGTAAAAACAGTGATAGTTATTAGCATGTTTATAAGAAATTATTCTCAATGTCATTTACACTTTCACAAGGAAGTCATTTACTCCTACCAGGTATCCCAGGTACAGAAGAAATAGTTACTGGCCTGCCGTTATTCTGTTATTTCCTTTCCATTACAATAGGCAAGGCAGTGTGAAGTGGTAGGAGTCAGGATCATGGTTAGCTATAGGGAAAAGGAAAGGCATAATGATAGAAGTCCAACAATGTTTCATTCTCCACTTGAGTACTGTTTATGCAGCTGTATTCTGTTTGGATAACTACAGGGATCTAGTTATTTGTTATTTTTTTACCATTCTGTATTTGCATTATGTTTTGAAGGACTTGTTATATATAAACACAATAAATATTATCTAGAAAAGCAAGAGAATTCCATCCCTGTATTTTTGAAGTGTTTTCCTAGGATGAGGCGGGGTAAAAATATGGGAAGTATATATATGGGGTCCCAAGGGCATTGGCAATGTTCTCTTTCTGTTGGTCATACACTTATGTACTTCATTAATAGTCTTTATGTTTCATATATATGTTAAATACATAGTTTACAAAGAAAAATTTTTTTTTAAAGATAGCTTCTTTTGACTGGACCCTTGTATGTGCTTTTGTGTCCAGCTTTTCTAAGAGTAATATCTTTGTAGTTGTTTGTATGGTCAGTTTACATTCTACTTTTTGTGCCTAGGATTCTATTGCATGAATATTCAATCATATATTCATTCTGTTGTTGCCTTACATTTGAATTGTATCCTCTTCAGGGCTACTTTGTATAATGCTTCCATAAACATTATGGTACATATATCCTGGTGAAAATATGAACTCATTTTTCTTAGGTACATACCTAGGAGTGTAGTTGCTAAGGCACAGGATAGAGAAGGAAGCTATAATTTTAAATAAATGTTTGAGTTTTTATGACTGTTAAGAACCTGGATATTTAAAATGAGTCTCTTTTGACACTAAAATGACTAGAGGAACCTTTTTTCTGTAAGTGAATGAAATAAGTTCTAGAACATACTTAGGATTTTATCCATGGGGTGCAGAGTGTAGACAGTGAATAAATTTAAATAGGCCATGGAATGCCCAGGAAATCCATTATTTTGGTCCCAGATTGAGCACTGGTTTGTTAAAATGAATACATTGCCTTATAGCATAAAAGCAACAGTGGTCCCTTGGAATTAATTTATTTCACATAATGTAGTAACAGAATAAGAACTGATGCTGAACTCTCCTTATATCATATGTCTTGATGATTCACTTTTGCAAGCAGGTTAGTTAATGCACTATTTGTATGATATTAATACCATTTTCTATATTGGCCTTAGATTTGTAAGAGGGTGATGTTACTATCACCTGTCATTAGATTATTGGTGGCAGATTCTACCATTTGTAGAAGCAATAAAAGGAAAATAGTAGCAGTCACAGAAGGCATGTTTATCAAAAGAATATCATATTTTGTTCCATTAGGAAATAAATGTGATCTACTTTCAGCATCAAAGGGCGCTTACATTCATCAAGAAACATGATAGAAATCCACATAGCTACAGGCTTAAAGAAGTGTTCGCTGTGTTTTATCTTTGCTTAAGCGGACATCCAAATGAAGTGCTGAAATTAAAATACCTAAGTGCTGGCAATTTTGAGAATAGCATCATAAAGAGAAGGATACTACTTAAAGGGGCGTGGAACCAATGATAAGAAGAGGTACTAATGTCTGAGTGCTTACTGTGTTCCAGGTGTTATGTAAAGAACTTGAAATGGATTATTTAATTTTTACAAAGACTAACAGATATTCTATGTTTTAATGATGCTACTTGGGTTTAAGGAGTACATAATTTGTGGAAACTAATGACGCTGAGATTTAGATCTTGACACTTTAACTTCTAGAGCAGTGATTTTCAACTGGTGTACCGTGGCACATTGGTGTGCCATGAAAATTTTTAAAGGTCACTAATTAAATTAGCTTCAAAAGAAGTTCAAAGCACAACAAGTACTATATTCTTTTTACTCTTTTTTTTCTGATCAACATAATTTAAGTGTGCATGGAAGTATAATTACAGGTTCAAGTGTGCCGTGAGATTAAAAAAAAAAGGTTGGAAAACATTACTTTCGAAGTTATTGTCTCTGTCTTTATACTTTCATCACAGAGGCAATTCAGAGATGGATTTTTTTGCTTTGTGAAAAGAAATTTTGGTAAGGACATTGTGATATAAAAATATACTGATAATTATTCCCTTTCTTCCTCCTCCCTTTGCTCCTCTTCCTTTTGCTTCTGTCTTCCTCCTTTTCTTTATCACCATCATCATAGTCAGAATATATGAATGATGAAGTGTGAGTCTTTTCTACAAAATAAGGTTTGCCTACACAATTATTTAAAAATGGAGAGGCTGAGGCTCTAAGATGGCTGTTCATAGAGTTAGCTGCTCACCAGCCTCCCTTGGAAAAATTGGGGAGAGAAGAGATCAGCTGACTCCATTTGGTTCTTCCCACCCAGAAATAGCATGGTGAAGGCATAGAGTGACAGTGGAGGGCATCAGGAACAGGAAAGATAAGAAGGAAGGGAGGGAGGCCAGCATGGAAAGCAGGTGCAGCAGAGCATGGTGACCTAGGAACAGAGCCTGCACGTGGAATCTCTGGGGGATTAGGACCATTGGAAAACCTCCTCTAGTCCCTTGTGGGGGTGGAGTGGGCACTGACCCAAATTCTGGGTGGTCCTCTCCTTCTGGGCAGAGGGTGTAGAGTGAAACAAGCAGGAACTCCACTTAATAGGATGGAACTGATCCCTTGTGGCCAGGTTCTTCCCTACATAGAGCACAGGCAAGTCTGGCTATGGAATCTGGTCAGCAGGGAAACTGACTGTGTGGCAAGCATTGGGGAGACAGCACCACTCCATTACCACTTCAGCAAGACTCAGGGGTAGTATAGAGATGGTTGAGGCCCTGAGGTGGCTGATGGCCACATGGACCAACTTGGCATGGCTAACCAGGAACCAACTATGTGGCCAGCTTTGGTTCCACCTCCCAGGCTTGGGCAGCCGTCTTTGAGCTGGTCTTGTAATGCTGCAAACCAGATCAGGGAGGTCATTCCTTTACTGCAAACCTCCCCTTAATCTCCAGACACCATTTGAATCACTGGGACATGGCTCTCACCCCAGACAAATTTCATAGCACCTTTAATAGTTGCAGAACTGGGTTATGATGCACTGCAGCATCTGACATATTCTCCAGGCCCATGGCACTATGCCCTGTGGCTTCAACACTCATGTAGCTTCTACTTCCAGAATAAGACGTGAAAGTCAGACCTGATCTCCTTCTGTTATGTATATTAGAAATATAGGCTTGGCACCTGTAGCTCAAGTGGCTAAGGCACCAGCCACATACACCAGAGGTGGCGGGTTCGAATCCAGCCTGGGCCTGCCAAACAACAATGACAACTACAAGCAAAAAAATAGCTTGGCATTGTGGCAGGCACCTGTAGTCCCAGCTACTTGGGAGGCTGAGGCAAGAGAATTGCTTAAACCCAGGAGTTGGAGGTTGCTGTGAGCTGTGATGCCACGGTACTATACCCAGGGTGACAGCTTGAGACTCTGTCTCAAACAAAAAAAAAAAAAAGAAAGAAATATACCTATATCAGGAATTGGGACAGGTTTTATAAAGGCACTCTGTCTCTCCTCACCCATTTCTTCTCTACTGGCTAGGATTTCCAGTGAGTCTCAGGCTCACCCAGTCCCTTTAATTTCTTATTCATTAGCTTTTTGATCTATGAAGAATGGCTGTTCACTGTCTTAAAACTCCCAAGTATCCCCAGTATAAACAAATGATCACAAAACAGAAAACATTAACCATTTGCTGGGAATTCCAGCAGGTCTCAGGCTCACGCTGTCCCTTTATCTTGCTATGGTTATCTAAAGCACAATATGGCTTCTCAGGTGGTTACTTAAGGATAAGTAAATGATGCTTATCCATTACACAAATATTCCAATGTAGTGGGCTTAACTCATTGAGATTTTCTCAGCTTATAGATCTGAACCTGACAATTCCTATTTGTTTATGAAGAATTTAATACTTCATAAATACCTCTTTTTAATACCTTAGGCTTTTTTTTTTTTTTCATTTTGGCCAGGGCCCTCTTTAATACTTTAAATTGGCTTTTTAAAGTTACCTTATTGATAGTGATGGTGTATATAACCAAATTTTCCATCACTAATACACATCTTTAACCTCTCAAAATTAAAGTCTCCTACCCAAACTATACCCCTCACATCCACTACATATGTATATATATATATATATATATATATATATACACACACACACACACAAAGACTAATGTTTCCTCATATTTTCTCTGGCAAGACTTAGTATTTATATGCCATGATATTATAAAATCCATGTGTAATCATAGGCTCCTTTCTGAACCTCCCTTTTTCATTCTAATGTAATTGGTCATGAATTCCTCAGGATTCTACTCTCTAGCTGTCCTACACCTTTATTCCTTCTTCATCTTTACAGATTTTAACTTCATGAACTTATTTCATTCAGGCATTCATCACTTCTGTCATTCTCTCATAAATGACCATAGTACTAGAAATCTTTTGAATGAAAGAAGGTCCTTTACTCATCCTCTGTTCTCCATATGTTGTGTTTTTTTTTTCTTACTGAAATGTTCTTACTCATCATTGCACTTGTAAACATACACTTAATCTTCCATTTTTTTTTTTTTACAGAGACAGAGCCTCAAGCTGTCGCCCTGGGTAGCGTGCGGTAGCATCACAGCTCACAGCAAACTCCAACTCTTTGGGCTTAAGCAATTCTCCTGCCTCAGCCTCCTAAGTAGCTGGGACTACAGGCACCCACCACAATGCCCGGCTATTTTTGGTTGCAGCCGTCATTGTTGTTTGGCGGGCTTGGGCTGGATTCCAACCTGCCAGCTCAGGTGTATGTGGCTGGCACCTTAGCCACTTGAGCCACAGGCACTGAGCCTCTTCCATTGTTAAATCAGGCCTCTCTGAGAACTTTTCCTGTCCTTACTCCCCAGACCTATTATTACCTGGCATAAAGAGTATGCCTGATCATTGAATCAAATATCATTATGCTAAAATCATATATGGGGCACCGGACATGGTGGTTCACTTCTGTAATCCTAGCAGTCTGGGAGGCCGAGGTGACTGCCTGAGCTCATAGGTTCGAGACCAGCCTGAGCCAGAACAAGACCCGGCCTCTAACAAAATAGTTGGGTGTTGTGGCAAGTGCTTGTAGTCCCAGCTACTTGGGAGGCTGAATCAAGAGAATCACTTGAGCCCAAGAGTTTGAGTTTTCTGTGAGCTATGATGCCATAGCACTCTACTGAGGGCAACAAACTGAGACTCTGTCTCAAAAAGTAAATAAATAAAATAATATGTGGGAAATCTATATGCTCTAAAAGACTAAATGCCACTTTGATCTTGTTAGTAGTGTCCCCCATTAGTGTATGTCAGTGAATTCTCATGTTGTGATCCCCAGACAAGCAGCATAATAAGCACCTGGGAAAATGATAGCAAGGCAAGTTCTCAAGCCATACCACGAAATTAATAAACGAGAAACTCTAGAGGTTTGTGTTTTAATAAGTTGCTGAGATCATGCTGATGCAGGCTAAGTTTGAGAAATACTGATAGATGATACTTTTCTCATTCTTTGTGCTTTCACAGCAACTTCCCCAAATTTTCAATTGTAGCATTGATCATATTATTTTCCTTCATAGGTGTTGAACACAAAAGAAGATTCAACTAATAATAATAATAATCTTTTCAACTCCTTTGTTTTCATCACCTTTAGCACCTGCTGGTCACTTGCCACAACTGGCCTGCATTGGTTTACCTCGCCAGCCCTGGGAAGAATGAGCAGTGAATAAACTCAGCGTAACAGTGATTCAGGTTTTCCTGACAGGTCAGAAGGAACACCATGGGTAAGAACCTGAATCCCTTCTGCTCAAAATACTTGATAACCTCTCCTGTAATGGCCACTTCACCCCTCCCAGCCTGATAGCAGTGATGGTGCCAGGCATACATAGACTGCATTGGGTTGCTCTTCCCAATATTCTCTCACATGGTAGTCAAACTCTATAATGACTGATGGACAGTGGCTACAGCTTGCCATGGGTTAATGTTTTTCACCATATTAATGAAGAATGGCTGTTCTGTCATTTCATCGTAGTGCTGCTTCTGGTATTGTCTGGCAATGATGAGGTGCAGGAACCTGTTTTACCATTTTTTAAATAACTTCAAATTTAATTTGACCTTACCATGTCTCTGGGATGTAAACAAGGCAGGAATGAGAAGATGTGAAATGGAGAGCCAAATGTTTACATAGAGGAGGTTTGTAATTACTGATGTGTTCTGTAGACTGAGTCACTTTTTTTTTTAAAGGCAAAAATTTAGGTGAGGCAAAATTAACTTGTTATTTAATTATTATTATTTAATTATTGGTACTTCAGTGATTTTTCATATTACTGAAAAGAAGTCATCATATCAGAGATGATTCTTTTTATCTCTAAGTGCTTCATTTCAACTCATTTTAAATGTTCATCGCATGTCAGAAGCATGATGGAAATTATAGTCTGGCACAGATTTATTGCATGATTCTTACAGAGAATTAGCTCATTGGCATTTGCCCTTCAGTTCATTGTCACCATTGTCTAGTAGTGATGTAGGATGTGAACACAAGCCCAGCAGAGGCCATGTGGCTTGATGACAATGAAGTTGTCAAAATTACCATATCAATCATTGGTTTCTATGATTTATTTTTTCTTTATTGACCTAGTAGGCCCAGTGTAGCAACTGTCCATCAGTTGTTGGCTATGTACAGTTCTACCTGGATGACACAGACCTGGTAACTATCATATACCAGGGGTGGGCATCCTGTAGCCTTTGACTGAATCCACATTTTATATAACAATTCCTTTTATTAAAAGGGGTGTAGGCTCGGCACCTATGGCTCAACAGGCTAAGGTGCCAGCCACGTACACCTGAGCTGGCGGGTTCGAATCCAGCCTGGGCGCGCCAAACAACAATGACAGCTGCAACCAAAAAATGGCCAGGTGTTGTGGCGGGCACCTGTGGTCCTAGCTACTTGGGAGGCTGAGGCAAGAGACTCGCTTGAGCCCAGGAGTTGGAGGTTGCTGTGAGCTGTGATGCCACAGGACTCTATCCAGGGTGACAGCTTGAGACTCTGTCTCAAAAAAAAGGGGGTGCAGAAGAGAGAGATGAAGATTTTCTTGCCTCCTTTAGTACTTAAAAAAGAATGATCTTGAAATCAGAAGGCCATAGGTTCCCCAACCCCCACTCAGAGTTTGGAGTCATTTTCTAGCATGTGCTGTAGGACATGAGCAGAGGACCAGGTGGATGTGCCCTGGGTTAAGATAATATGGAACAACTTGTAGAATGCAGTGTATTTTTTCTTCCTCAGAATCAGTCCCTGTGTTCGTGACCTTCAGTTTCTAGTGAATGTTACATCATATGTCACTTATTACAATTACTTTCTAGGTCAGAGATAATTGGTGGTCTGGCATCAGTGAATTGCTTCTTCATTGGTTTCCCCAATGCCTGAGAAAATACAGTGCTAATTATACTCTAGTTCATCTCCTCAAGGTGCTTGATGCGCTTTCGTTTATGTCTCCATTCCCTGCCCTTTTGCTGCATGTTACATAAAATGCCAATCTATTGGATTGGCTTGTACCTGAATGACTCATCTTGTGTTCGCTCCACCCAGGGCCATTTATAGTCATTATACAACATGTGATGCAAGAGGTGAAGTCATACCCAGAACAATGTCTTCCATGTAAAGAAAGCAAAGGTGCCATTCTATGAAGCCTAGGCAGTAATTTCCATAGAACCACATGCTATATGTCGACCACCTTCAGTTTCTATTGAACATGGCTGTATTCAGCACTGAGTTCCTTTTTTTCTAACCTCCCTGAGGAGAAACAGTTCATCTGTCAGATCAAGTTATATCTGTTGCATGGATTGGATGCTGGCTTGAAAATAATATACCCATGAGACTGATTGACATTGTTTACTACTGGGTTATGAACTCTGATATATGTTGCCTTAGCATAGTGGCTTCCTCGAGGGAGAATGCCGGTGCCCTGCCTAAAAATAATAAGGGTAAGTATCTGTCAGAGACTGCAGCATGTGTTCTCCTCACTCCAGGACCACAAAAAGAGGTCTTGTTTATCAGTTCAGGGTTCAGTGTTCCTTCACATTCCTGAAAGAATGTCACAGTGAAGGGGGTGATTAACTTTCCCTTAAGATACTTCATTTCTACATATTTACATTTTATTGCATGTTGCCAGAATGATGAAAATTGCGGCCTCTGGATGAAAATCCTTTGCATGAATGGAACTGAGAATTACTTCTTTTTCATTTACAGATGTCAAGGCAATTGTTGCTGTTTTCAAGTAGTACAGTACTATATGAACCTACCTTCAGTGGGTACCAAAAGACTTGGTGACAAAGAAGATGCCAGGCATAACATGTGAGTCATTGGTTCCTAAGATCTTTTTCTTTTTGACTCTTAATGCCCTTTGGAGTCATTTTATAGCATGTGCTATAGGATGTGAAGAGAGGAGCAGGTGCATGATCCCTGGGTGTAAGCAATATCGAATAAATTGTAGAATATCAAGGATTGGTTTTCCACTGACTTACTGTCCCCATTCAGAACCTTCAGTTTCTAGGGAGGGGAGCTGTCACATGGCACATCACATATTACAGCTGCTTTCCAGATTGGAAATAATTGGTGTTCTGTATTGAATATACTTTTGCCATTTCAGCATTTTCTCCAGTGCATTAATGAATATAATGTACACCAGACTCCCTTCTCATTCAGGTCGTTGATGACTTCTTGAGTCTGTCTTCATCTCTTGTCCCTTTACTGGATGGCAGTTAGAATGCTGTGAGTGAAAGCCTTTGATCATGTGTGCATCCCAGTTGGGGCTGCTTATAGTCATCTTGTCACATGGCATATAGGATGTGAGCACCACTCACTGGACTATCCCGTGGATTACCATGAACAGAATGAAGATGCCATTCTATGATGGCAAGATAAAAATGGTATTCCCATGAGGCTAATTGTCTTTTTGTAATACTGCTTCACAAATTCTTCCATGTATTCTGCTTGGATGATGTGCCTTTGTTGGTAATGTTTGTATCACTCCCTGAGTTCATGCTTAGTCATGCTTAGGATCCCATTCATAGCTGCTTATTTTTTTTGAGACAGAATCTCACTTTGTCTTCCTTGGTAGAGTGCTGTGGTATCATAGCTCACAGAATCCTCAAACTCCTGGGCTCAAGTGATCCTCTTTCCTCTTGTCTCAGCCTCCTGAGTAGCTGGAACTATAGGTGCCACCACAATATCTGGCTATTTTTTAGGTTTTTTTTTTCTTTTATAATTATTATTTTTTTGTTTGGGATTCAGTGAGGGTACATGTAAGAATTTGTGAAGCAGTATTACAAAAAGGGTACAAAGAATTAGGTTACACTGATAGCATTTTTTTTTTTTTTAGAGACAGTCTCACTTTGTCACCCTCAGTAGAGTGCCATGGCGTCACAGCTCCCAGCAACCTTCAGCTCTTGGGGCTTAGGTGATGCTCTCGCCTCAGTCTCTCAAGTAGCTGGGACTACAGGCTCCTGCTTTTTATTGTTGCAATTTGACTGGGGCTGGGTTCGAACCTGCCACCCTCAGTATGGGGCCAGCGCCCTACTCACTGAGCTACATGCACGGCCCTGATTACATTTGTTAAAGTCCTTCTTATAATTGTGTCCTGCCCCCAAAAGATGTGCCATATGTGCCTGGCTATTTTTAGACACAAGGTCTCCCTCTTGCTCAGGCTAGTCTCGAACTCCTGTGCTCCAGCAATCTACCTACCTCACCTCTCAGAGTGCTAGGATTACAGACGTGATCCACTGTGCCTGGCTCCATTCATAGCTTCTCACTAGAAGTTTTTGGCATGTACAACCTACTCTTTATGTGAGACAAAACTGTGTTGCCTCCCAGTGCAAAGTATTGGTGTCTCAATTGTTCTTGGTTCCTGGAATTAGCAGATGAACATCTTTGTCACAGAGCTGACCCCTAGTCCTTCATTTCCACTCAATTAAAAATTTTGGTTCTGCCTGCTTGCTTGAAACAAATTATGGGTTTGGCTCAGATGCATTAGCTGGTTCTTCCTGAGAGTGACTCAGCTTGCGTGTACACACTCAGAGCAGCTCGGTGCTGTTCTTCACCAGTGTTGTAATTCATGTATGTGAATAAGCGCCTCGAGGGTGTCATGTGAGTTGATAGTGAAGGGGCCTGTCTTAACATGTCAGGATGTTGTTTCTAAGGTTTTTTTTTAACCTTTAACATGGGCAGTGTAGTAATTGTCCAGCAAGCTAGGAGGTTGTGGGCACACCTCCACCTGGATGACCTAAGTTTATGACAAAGATGAGACCATTGTTTCACTCCAGAATAACCCAGCCCAAATTCAGCCCCTTTGAGTCATTCTTCTTCATTTGTTGTGAGATGTAGACAAAGGACCAGGTGGATGCCACCAGTGGGAAGTATATATCTTTAATTGTAGGAGGTTGCAGATTGATTTTCTTTTCTTTTTTTTAATTTTTGTTTTTATTTATTTATTTTTTTGAGACAGAGTCTCACTATGTCGCCTTAGGTAGAGTACCTTGGCGTTACAGCTCACAGCAACCTCCAACTCTTGGGCTTAAGTGATTCTCTTACCTCAGCCTCCCAAGTAGCTGGGACTACAGGCGCCCACCACAACGCCCAGCTGTGTTTTGGTTGTAGTTGTCATTGTTGTTTGGTGGGCCGGGGCTGGGTTCAAACCCGCCAGCTCTGGTGTATGTGGCTGGTGCCCTAGCCGCTGAGCTACAGGCACTGAGCCCAGATTGGTTTTCTACAAACTCAATTTCTCCATTCTAAACTGACAGTCTTGGCTCAGTGCCTGTGGCTCAACAGGCTAAGGCGCCAGCCACGTACACCTGAGCTGGCGGGTTCGAATCCAGCCCGGGCCCGCCAAACAACAATGACGGCTGCAACCAAAAAATTGCCGGGCATTGTGGCGGGCGCCTGTAGTCCCAGCTACTTGGGAGGTGGAGGCAGGAGACTCGCTTGAGCCCAGGAATTAGAGGTTGCTATGAGCTGTGATGCCACAGCACTCTATCCAAGGTGACAGCTTGAGGCTCTGTCTCAATAAAAAAAATAAATAAATAAACTGACAGTCTTCAGTTTTGGGGACTGTTTCTAGCATATCGCTTATTGCAACTGCTTTTCAGAGTGGAGATAATTGTTGATTTCTATGAATTTTTGCTGTTAGTTGTTTTCTCCAGTGTATGAATGATGTCCAGTAGGAGGCACAGGAGCCTCTTACTTTTATCTTTGAGGTGATTGATGAGCTCTCATGACTTTTTCCATTGCCTTCATGATACTTATGATGCTAGATTTGCATTACATTTTTTTTTTTATGAATGACAGGTCATGTGTCACCTCACACAGGACTGTTGGTAGCCTTTTTGTAGCATGTGATGCATGCTATGAACACACACCTAGCAAGATACCACTTTTGTAAGGAAAATAAAGGTGCAGTTTCACGAAGGCTAGACCATGTTTATCACAGAATCACTCACCCCATTTTGACTATGCTAAGTTTCTGCTGTTCTTGCCCCTAACCAGCATTGCTTTTATTTTATTTTTTTCAGCTTGCTGTCTACAAACTAGGTACCATGTATCTTCTTCACATCAGGCTGTTTGTAGCCATTGGGTAGCATGTGTTAGCTATGCTAACTAGCACTGGCAGTCCCCAGCCTTTTTAGCACCAGGAACTGGTTTCATGGAAGGCAACTTTTCCACAGACAAGTGGGGGGCATGGTTTCAGGATGATTCAGTGCATTACATTTATTGTGCACTTTCTTTCTTTCTTTCTTTCTTTTTTTATGAGACAGAGCCTCGAGCTGTCACCCTGGATGGAGTGCCGTGGCATCACATCTCACAGCAACCTCCAATTTCTGGGGTCAAGCGAGTCTCTTGAGACTCCCAAGTAGCTGGGACTACAGGCACCCGCCACGACGCCCAGTCATTTTTTGGTTGCAGCCGTCATTGTTGTTTGGCAGCCCGGGCTAGATTGGAACCCGCCAGCTCAGGTGTACGTGGCTGGCACCTTAGCCCACTGAGCCACAGGCGCCAAGCCAGTTTGCACTTTATTTCTGTTATTACATTGTAATATGTAATGAAATAATTATACAACTCACCATAATGCAGAGTCAGTGGGAGCCCCTACCTAGATCCCTTGTACCCTTGTATGCACAGGCACAATAGGGTTCATGTTTACATGGGAATCTAATACTGCCACTGATCTAACAGGAGGTGGAGCTCAGGCAGTGATGCAAGCAATGGGGAGTGGCTGTAAATACAGATGAAACTTCACTAGTTTCCCTTCTGCTTACCTCCTGCGGTGTGGCCTGGTTCCTAATAGCCCACAGACAGTACTGATCTACTGTGAGGGGTGGGGGGCAAGGTGGGGTTGGGGGAAACAGTGTTACAGGGTATGAACAGAGGAACATGTTGATGATCTCTGGTGATGATAATATGGAACCTGTTGTAGAATGCAGTAAATTGATATAATTCAGATCACTCCCTGAGTTCACTAACCCAAGTTTCTGGTGAACATTGCACTTCACATCATTTTTATAATTACTTTGCTTGTCGGAAAGTATTGCCTTTTGTCAGTGTATTTCTGCTTCAGGGTTTTTTCAGGTGCCTAAAGTATATTATGTTCATGATACTCCTTCTGTTTTGGTTAAGGTGATTAATGACCTCTCCTCTTGGTCCTCATTGCCTGGCTCTTTCTTGTATTCTGTACTTTAAGTGCCAAGCTTAGAGTCCATTGGATTTATTTCCACTGGAATTACTTTTCCTGTGTTCATCTGACTCAAGGCCATTTGCAGTCATTGTGCAGCATGTCTTGTAGGATGTGGAAACACAGCCAGCATGACACCTTCTGTATTAGGAAAATAAAGGTGTCTTTGTGTTAAGAATGGGTCTTGAGTTCCTGAGAACTACACTCTCATTGTTGATGAGCTTCAGTTTCTGTGGAGCAATGCACTGAACTTCACCTATTGCAATTACTTTCTAGATCATGAATAATGCCTTGTTTTTAAGTCAGTGAATTGCTGTTTCAGGTGTTCTCATTTGCCTGAAAGTATATGTTCATCAACTCCTAATCGAATCTATTCCTCATGGTACTTGATGGCCAGTCCTTTAAGTCTCCATTGCGTGCCATATAGGATTATGGCAATCTAATTGTTGGCTTAAAATCTATTAAGTTTGTTTCCATGTGACAGACTCTGTGTTTACCCCACCCTTGGTTCATTGTTGTCAAAACCAAGAAGTATCTTGGGTTTACATACAAAAGGGAACAGAGTGTGAAATTGCCATTCTGTGAATACCAGCAGTGGTTTTCCCAGAACCACTTGCTCTATTTTGACTTGCTGTTTCAATAAATACCATAGACATTATTTTTTTCAACAACCAGACAAAAATAAACACTTAGTATATCTGATCAAAGTTTAAATACTTCAGGGGTTGGTTTTCATTCTATTAATTTGGCATGCCCGATAATTTGTCTCTCTCCTTCTAATACTGTGAGATGAACTCTGGTGATATTCCTTTGCATGATCCCTTCTTTGAAGGCAATAAAGCTACCTCATTTAGAATAAAAGGGGTTGGATATTGCCAGAATTTTTTTTACCATGCGTTTACAGAACTCATCAGGCTAAATAAACTTATCTTGTCTATCATTTTAATGTACAGGAATCTTTGTAGTAGTTCCTCATTTCTGAAGTAAGACAGATTCATTGAGGTGATTTTCTTTCTCTCAAAGTATTTCATTTATACTTATTTTAAATTCTCATTGCTTGCCTTAAACATAACATAAATTAATGGGTCTGGTTAAATTCATTGGATGATTCTTACTTTAAATTATTCCTTTTGTATTTACCCACTTAGTGTAGGTTGTTCCATTTTGCCATAGGATGTGAACACATGCTCAATTGATGTCACGTCTTGTTGACAGTAAATAGCTAAACTTAGCTTGTCATTCACAGTTTCCTATGGTTTCCATGTTCACTGCTATCAGGGCCACTGTACAAAATTTCCAACATGTGATGTTGTCTGTGAACATAGCTGTCACTGAATGGCACAAGTTTGGAGATAATAATTGTGCCAGCTTTATAAGGGAGGGTATGATTAACTCCCTTATAAAGTCGCCCTGTGTTTACTGTACTCAGGAGTGCCTAGAGTCATTGTCTAACATGTGTTTTAGGAGACGAACAGAGGACCAGGTGGATGTCCCCTTGTGGGTGGTAATATGGAGCAATTTGTAGAATGCAGTACGTTGGTTTTCCTTGTCATCGTTCCTTACATTCAGCACCTTCACTTTATAGGTATTTTGCACCTGTGTCTTGTTATAGTTGCTTGCTAGGTCAGAAATAAATCGATGATCTGTAGTCAATGTATTGCTTCTTCAGGGATCTTTTCAGATATGTGGCAGAATATTATGTGTCCAGAGGTGCTTTATGACTTTTCCTTTGTATTGACATTATCTGCTCCTTTGATGGGAGGCACTTAGTTGTTTGGGTTCATAATTCATTGGATTCTTTTCCAGATTAATGGCTCACTCAGAGTCTTTCCCCCCTCATAACCATTTGTAACCACTGTGCAGCATACGATACAGGATATAGACACACGCATAGCATTTTGTAAGGAAAATGAAGACGGTACTCTACATGAGCCAAGGAATAGTTTTCCCAGAACTGCTCACCCTGTGTTGACTACCTTCATTTACTGCTGAACTTTGCCATAGTTAATTTAACATTGAGTACATGCACTTGACTAGCTCTGGGAGGGTGGTTTGGTATATCATGTAAAGGTATATATGTTTTAGGACTTTGGTTCCAGCCAGAAAAATTCCTATATCCAAGAAGAGGATTCCTTTGTCTAGTACTGCATGACAGTGCCTCATGTGTGTTTCCATAGCATAAAAGCTCCATGATGGCAATGAAGTTGTCATTCTTAGCATATCAGTCATTGATTTCCTTAAATTCATTTATTCTGTGTTTATACCTTCAAGGTCAGTTGTGAAAGTTATCCAGGTAATTCTGGTGCCTGTATACACAGTTCTTACTGTATGCCATAGGCTTACTGACTTTATGTAGCTAGTCTTAGATTTCAGTAGATCTCTTTGCTCTAGAATTACTTGCCCACGTTCACCTCACTCATACCTGGTTCCAGCTGCTTTCCATCATGTCATGTGAGATGTACATACACATGCAACAAGACATTTGGGGTGTAACTATACTGAAGGTGCCAACCTGAGAATGCAGTGTAATGGCTTCCCCTGAATCACTACCACAGCATTCACTCCTGCTCCTGCTGAAATTGGCTGTAATATGCTTTCAGTCAGCATCACTTGTCCTGGCAAAAATGTTTCATCTATCAGGTATATATATTGCTTATTGGGGACATTGCTATCATGCCTGAAGAAATGTTATTTTCATAGAGAATAGTCTTCTTCTGAATTGCTTGAATTTCTCTTTTGTAATTCCCGTTGAATGACTTAGTTCTCATGGCAATTACATTTTCTGGCTTAGAATGTAGCTGTCATGTTAACTCCAGATTTTCAGGCCTGTGTTTACCCTACCCTACACTAATTTTAGCCATTGGCTTACATGTGTGATAGGAAAAGAATAAACAAAAAATTGGATGCTCCCTAGGTGAGCACTGTGAAGGTGTCAAGTCTTTGAATACAGTGTATTGGTTTACCATGGAATTATTCTCCATGTTCACCATTTTAAGTTTCTGCTAGACTTTGCATTAAAGACACTATGATTTTTTTTCTAGGTTGCAAATATAGCTTTTCTTTGAATCAATGAATTTCTGTTTTAGGGTTTTTCAGAATGTGCTTGAAAGAATATTATGTTTTCATGAGACTCCTGCTCTTGTCCTCATGATGCTTCATGACCTCTCCTTTAAAGCCACATTGCATGCCATTCAGGTTTATGGCACTTAGGTTTCTAGGCTTAGAATCTAGCTCTGAGTTAACAATAACTCATACCGGCCCTTAGAAAATGTTGTAGTCTATCATTTCAGAGTAGGGTTACTTCAGGTGTTCCTCCCTATCTCTGAGGATGTTATGCGAATGAATCTAGCCTTTCTGTTCGAGCACTTAATACTAGCCCTCTTATCCTCTACTGGAAGCACTGCCATTTAATTGGAAGGAAGATGCTTGGGTTTGAATGCATTCAAAAGGTCTTTGCTAGCACTGTGTCTAAATCCATCACTTGCTGCTTGACAATGCCCGCAGTCAGCAGCGATAGTTGATGCTCTTCACCAGTACTTGGAATGAATGGCTGTATATCATTTCATGGTAGAGCTTCTTCTGATTTTCCTTAGAAACCCCCCAAATGCCATATTTATGATGCTGAATCAGTTCTCTAAAAATTCCTGAAGAACTCTCCTATAACTCTTTTCTGTTTGTAGTATTGCCAGTGGAAATAGTGTTGCTCAGATTACAATGCTCTGGAAAGGCTTTCCTAAGCCTCAGTTGTCCTGTATTCAGATCATTTTATTCCTGCTACACTCAGACTATAAGCAGCTATGAATTCCTATAATGTACTATCCCTGAGAAGACTGTACAATCTTTCAATTTTTGTTCACTTCAGGTCTTCCTTAAAGTCTCAAAGTCACATTACATCCATGCACCTGTATCGTTGGTGTTGAGTGAAGAGGATGGCCTTTTCAGTAAGCCCCCTCCGTTACTGCGTGTCTCCCGGCTCTATAGCAATGATGAGGCCGTATAGGGAATTCATTGAATCACTCACCTTTTTATCATCCTCTACAGGATCTGTTGGACAGTCATTAGAGCTGCTTTGTTTTTGTCCTTCATCTTTTTTGGGAACAGTGGCTTTTATATCAGATCAATGTAGTTTTGCTTCAAGGTTCATTCTAGTCCTGAAGAAATTTTCAGATAGTGAAGCTGCATTCTTTCTTCTCAAAGCACTTGACATCTTCCCTTTTAGTTTCTACCCTAAACTGACAAACTTGAAGGCAATGAAAGCGCCTGGCTCAGATTGCATTAAATTATTCTTTCAAAGCATCTCTTGTCCTGTGTTTATTACCTTTGATACTTGTTGGTCAGTGGGTACAAACATTCCTGAGTTCATTTATTTCATCAGCTCTGGAAAAATTGTGAATTAGTCATGTAAAGCATCATTTTCTTCTTTACACATTCTCTAGCAACCACTAGACAGTGACCACAGCCAGCCCTAAGTTAATGTGTACACCATGCTTGGGGAAAATGGCTGATCTGCCAGGTTAGCAAAGTACTGTTTCAGGTGTTCCTTACATATCCGAAGCAATGTCAGAGACATGAATAAGTATCCCTTCTGTTCACAGTACTTAGTGAACACAGCCCAACTTGATGGCAGTGAATGTGCCTGGTTTACAATCCATTGGGTTGTTCTTCTCAAGCACCATTTGCCCATCTTCGCCTCCTTCGGTATCTGCTAGACATGGACGTCACTAGCTGTGGGAAGCATGTTCTATCCATTCAATATGGTGCTATTTGCATTTTCTCCTCATGTCTCATAAAAAATGATGTGTCCATGAATCTGATACCTTTATGTTCTGAGGTCTGACATCTGACTTGTTACACCCAGCTGTACTTCACCAGCACTGGGAAGAATGGACAGTAAATTGTGTCATTGTAGTGTTATTTCTTTTTAAAATTTATTTATATTTTTTAAATTATTTTGTATTAAATAATAACTTTGTACATTGATACATTTATGGGGTTCAGGCTTGTATTGCTATTGCTATTGTTCCTCACAAATCAGAATTTTATGTCCATAAATCTGAGTCCTTTCTGTTTGGATATTTGACGTCTGTCTTGTTAAACACTCCACTGCATGCATCCTGGCTTGATGGCAGTGAAAATGCCAATTTATAATCCATTACCTCTATCTTCCCAAGCATTGTTTTCTATGTTCACATCCTGCAGCACCTGCTGAACAATGTTAAACTTGGCCTGAGTTTGTGTAGAGACCTGGGAAGAATGGACGGTCTGTCAGTTCAATGTAGTGTAGATTCTAAAGTGTTGCTCTGAAGTCCAAGGTATCGAGACCATGAAGCTAAAACCTCTGTGCTCAAAATACATGATTGATTTACTATAACCCTTCCCTTTTGCTGCACATCTTGATGGCAGTGAAGTTGCTTACACTTCAATGCATTGGACTTGTCACCCCCATAGTCACTTGTCCTTTGATAAAATCATTCAGCCCTGGCTTGACAGTGACCACAACCTGCCAGAGGATGTACCTCACCATTCCTGAGGAGAATAACTATCAATTGGATATAGTGATGCTTTGTGTTTTCCTGATAGCCCAAGGAAATACCAGTTTTCTCAAGCCCTTGGGAATGCCTTTGATGACTTTCCCTGAAACACTCTGCTATATAGTCTCCCAGGGATGACTGCAGTGAAGAAATCACTGACTAAGAAATCACTGACTTGATATCCCAAGCATCACTTACACTATGTGCACCTTCTATAGCACATGCTGGCCTCCTGCCACAATGAAACATTTCTTCCCTATAGCTCTAGCTCTGAGAAAAATGGCTGGTATATCAGGTTGACGAAATGCTGCTTCATATGTATCTCACCGGCCTGGAATTATTTCACAGCCATGAGAATGAATCTATTTTGCCCAAAATGCATGATGTCCATTCCAATAAGTCCTCACTATAAGTAGCCAGGCTTGAGGGCAATAAGCTCAGAATTCATTGGGTTGTTCTCCCCAAGCATCACTACACTCGTGTTCACATCTTTTAAGAACTGCTTCTCTGTCACCCCTCCTGACCCTGAATTCATGTAATGTACCAACATAAAAAAAAACAACAAAACCATGAATTGATTTACTACATAAAATATCTCACTTCTTGCTTCTCTTTTTGTCATTTTTCTCTCAGCCTCGAGGGCACCTCTTCAGAGTCCACCTCTGACCATACCTCTAAACTAGCACCCTAGTCAATTCTCTGAATCCTTGTCAATGACCCTGTTTTATCTTTGAATTAATTATTAATATCTAACTTTTAAATTTATTTGTTTATATGTTTAATTTTGGTCAACATACAGATTCACTGAGAGCAAGGACCTTATTTTTGTGGTCTCGTCTATTATCGCATCATGTAGAAAAATGCTTGGCATACATTGTACATGGATATAGAATTTATATACATTTCCATTGAATGGATACATGCATGAATTAATAAATTATGACTTCTGGTTCTGTCACGCAATGAATAGCGCATTGGATTTCTAATAAATTGTGACTTCTAGCTAGATTCCTGAGGTGTATGGAGATGGATCACAGAAAGTGCATAGCTGAGTGTGAAAAAATTTCAAATAGAATACCCACATATCCACCCGCTGTGGATATAGCTGTGGTTCCCGCTGTGGAACCTTATGGAGAAAGACCCTTATCAGCAGATAAATATTACATAAATGAGCCAAAAATGACCTCTGCATATTGGTTACTAGGTTTTTTTTTCCTTTACTTTTTTTGTTTTTGAGACAGAATCTCACTTTGTTACCCCCAGTAGAGTGCTGTAGTGTCATAGCTCACAGCAACCTCAGACTCTTGGGCTCAAGGGATTCTCTTGCCTCAGCCTCTCAAGTAGCTGGGACTGCAGGTGCCCACCACAATGCCCAGCTGTTTTTAGAGACAGGGTCTTGCTCTGGCTCAGGCTGGTCTCCAACCTGTGAGCTTAGGCAATCCACCCACCTCAGCCTCCAGACTGCTGGAATTACAGGCTTGAGCCACCGCGCCTGGCCTTTTCTTTACTTTTTGAACAACAGATTGAGGTCAGTTATTTAAAAGAACCCATTGACACTCAAATTTTTGCGCATCCATTTGTTTTTAGGTTAGCCCAAATGAAGAAACTTTTAGTCAATTATAGCTTGCCTATTTTGTGTACCTTGTAAAACTGCCCAGAATCTGCTAGCCATAGATAAGGTAAACCCCAGGGAGGTAAAGACTTCAAGCTCATGTTGCCCTTTGAAGATTTCTGACTCAGAAACTACATCTTGTGACCGAGTCACATTACCTAGACTTGTCTGATTCCCCTTGCCCTTGGGAGTTTCCATGCCCTTCTTGCCTTCTGGATGATGGTCCCTCTGCGTGGAAGCCTCTGGACAGTCTTGCTGTGAGAACTTCCTCCACAGGTAAACCTGTCAAAGTATCACCCAAAGAAAGCTTGTGTGTGCTACCTTACGTGATCTTACCTTTTTCTTAGATAACCCCTGAAATCCCTCAAACCTTCTATATAGAGGCAGAAAGAAAGGGAGGTAGGGCAACAGTGGGTTTTATGTTATATAAAACTCTTTTTATTTATTTATTTTGTTGAGACACAGTCTGCCTTCGTGCCCCTGGGCAGAATGCTGTGGTGTCATTGCTCACAGCCACCTCAAACTCCTGGGTTCAAACAGTTCTCTTACCTCAACCTCCTGAATAGCTGGTACTACAGGTGCCCACCACAATGCCTGGCTAGTATTTTCTATTTTTAGTACAGATAGGGTCTCAGACTCCTAAGCTCAAGCATTCCACTCCCCTCGCCTCCCAGGTTGCTGGGACTATAGGTGTGAGCTACGGCGCCTGGCCTATAAAACACTTTTTAAAGAACATATTGCTACATTTCATGTATGCCAAGGAGTTGAGGGGATTGTAAGTACTGGGGATAAGGATATTTTGCAAAATAGCACTATATTCTACAATAGTAATTACTTCGGGAGAAATTTGTGTACAAAGAGTTTGACCCAGCATTTTAAAAAGTCAATGAGGTGTTAGTTTAGAAAACTGAAAATCTAAAGGGCATTCTCAATTCCTCCATTTCACATTCAGGCAGTGAGCAATTCTTTGCATTTATACCCCTAAGCATTTTTTTTTTCAAAGATATTATATGTCTTCCACCAGTTTTACCATTGTTGTCTGATTCTAACTAATCATCTACTATACCTAGAATGCTTTAATGCTTTCCTAACTTGTTATCCTGCCTCCAAACACAAATCCTTAGGATCCATCATTCACAGTCACACTTCTTTGGTCTTTCAAAAAAGAAAATCTGTTCATGGTATTTATTCCTTAAAACTTCTTTGTGGCACTTGTTCCCTTGAGCAGTCCCTTCATGATCTGTCTCTGAACCTTGAACCATCTCTCCAGCCTCCTTTTCAGTTTTGGTGGTGGTGGCTTTCACACAGCTATGTCAGTGCTTACGCTATCTCATTTGTTCAGCAGAACTTCCTTATGTTTCTACTTGGCAAACACCTTAGCATTTTAAAGGTGAAGTCAACTCCAGAATGACATTCATACGAAGAACACCTCAACCTTTCAATATAGAATTACATCCCCACCTGTCCTTTTGTAGTTATCATTTATAGAGTTCTTAACCAAATTAAAGCCTGTTACATTCAGTATATGGACAGACAACATAATTTCTTAGCTATCAGTGCTTACCTTGCACCTTTACTGCTCTTAGCACCTAGGAAGATGATCCAACATATTAGTTAGTTGTTGAGTAAATGAATATTTGAAGAATTGAATGAATGTCTAAATGGTATAAATATTCATTTAATTAGAATGTATTGAAAATGTTCAAATGTGAAGCCATACTTTTGATTCTTGTAATGTCTAGGGCTCCTAATTTTAATTATGAAGTTAAATGCACAATATGCATGTATTTTATATATATAATAGACATTGGGTTGGGGAGATTTTTTCTAATTATATATTTTAGAATGTTTCTGTTTGATTTGTAGAATCTGTTTTATTGTCCTGGCCCTCAGTTAAATACATTGGAATGAATAAAAGTTAGCATGAACAATATGTAAAAAGAGGTAAAATGTTTATTATCTTACCTGTATTGGTTCTTGGTTCCTAAATAGAGTTTCTGCAACTAATAAAAAGTACCAACAATTTTCCCATCACAATAATAGTGGCAAGAAATAAATGATCTTTAATTTTCCACATGTAATGTAAACATACAAAGAAGAGATTTCCCAAAGGATTTATTTACCAGAATATGTTTAAATGAAAAGAATTTTCTTTCATCTCACTCTCTTTCTCTTGGGTGAAGAGTTGTTTTAATATACCAGATTTATAAAGCCAACATTTCTCCTCTAAACTTATATTGCAGAACACCAAACAGTATTTTATCTTTAGTAATAAGTCTTTGTGTTTACATCCATTTGGTATGGTTTACATTCCATTCTTTGATGGATAAAACTCTTTATACATAACATTTATTAATTTTTCCATTTGGTAATTTGGGTAGAATAAGGAGAAATGGGAGTACTGCATTATAACACTGTGTAAAAATGTGCTATAATTAAATCAATAGCATATGTAGGGTTGAAATATAAATCTCAGTTCTTCATCCTGTTATATAAGTAGTACTTTGTAAAGGTTTAAAAAGTTAATGACATTTTGATTTATCATAGATTAATGTTGAGGAAGAATTTTAGCATTGATAAACAAATTTAGCATTTGTCTTATAGTTCTTATCCTTTATATGAATTTTTTACTTTTGCATTTTGGTAATCATTTTATTCATAATAATTTTATCATTATTTTAATTTTATAAAAAGTAGTTTTATTAATTAATTAATTAATTTGTTTTTTTGCAGTTGGGCTGGGGCTGGGTTTGAACCCACCACCCTCGGTATATGGGGCCGGCGCCCTACTCGCTGAGCCACAGGCACTGCCCTAAAGAGTAGTTTTAAAACTTTTCTGGAAAATGGGATTTTTTATTATATCCTGTCCCCAAAGCATGTTATTTATATATCAAATGTGTGAATTTGCCTTGTTCACTAGTATTCCAAATGTGCAAACTTCAAGCAGTCTGAATAAGTGTGTTATAATCTCATTATTCCTCACAGAGATCTTTCAAGCCAGTATAATGGAGAATAAAATTTTAAAATTTAATACATCACTCTAGACCAGTGGTTCTCAACCTTCCTAATGCCTCCTAATGTGGCGACCCTTTCGTACAGTTCCTCATGTTGTGGTGACCCCCAACCATAAAATTATTTTCATTGCTACTTTGTAAATGTAATTTTGCTACTGTTATGAATCTTAATGTAAATATCTGATATGCACGATGTATTTTCATTGTTATAAAGGGGTCTCGATCCACAGGTTGAGAACCGCTGCTCTAGACTCTAAAGTCAGGTAGTATTTAAATGCAAAGAAAGTTAGAGAAATAAACAGTATTCCAGGCTGGGTACGGTGGCTCATGCCTGTAATCCTAGCCATCTAAGAGGAGGAGACAGGTGGATCACTTGAGCTCAGGAGTTCAAAACCAACCTGAGCAAGAACAAGACTCTGTCTCTACTAAATTGAAAAATTAGCCAGGCATTGTGACTGACTCCTTTAGGCCCAGCTACTGAAGAGTTTGAGGTAGGAGGATCACTTGGACCCAGAAGTTAGAGGTTGCTATGAGCTGTTGTGATGCCCAGCATTCAACCCCATTGTTGCACTGGATAAGTTATACATTTTTTATTCAATTCTTTAATTCTCTAAAAAGCTAGAAGAAGCTCGGCGCCTGTGGCTCAACCGGCTAAGGCGCCAGCCATGTACATCTGAGCTGGTGGGTTTGAATGCAGCCTGGGCCCTCCAAACAAGAATGACGGCTGCAACCAAAAAATGGCCGGGCATTGTGGTGGGCACCTGTAGTCCCAGCTACTTGGTAGGCGGAGGCAGGAGACTCGCTTGAGCCCAGGAATTGAAGATTGCTGTGAGCTGTGATGTCACAGCACTCTATCCAGGGTGACAGCTTGAGGCTCTGTCTCAAAAAAAAAAAATAAATAAAAAGCTAGAAGAGGTTTCTGTCTACTATCGCTTTAATTTTTTAGCAACTTTATACTATAGTGGTTATTCTGACATAGAAATCTGTTAAGCTTTTAAAACATCAGAAACCTGGACTGTTGGCTCAGTGCTCGTAGTACAGTGGTTATGGCGTCAGCCACATACACTGAGGCTGGAAGGTTCCAGCCAAGTCCGGGCCTGCCAGACAACAATGACAAATACAACAACAAAAAAATAGCTGGGTGTTGTGGTGGGCACCTGTAATCCCAGCTACTTGGGATGCTGAGGCATGAGAATCACTTAAGCCTAAGAGTTTGAGGTTGCTATAAGCTGTGACTCTACCAAGGGCATAGTGAGACTCTGTCTCAAAAAAAAAAACCAAACAAACAAAACTGTACCTCAGTATTACTACATAAATAACTGTCAAAGTCAGACTTGAGAATACACATTTTTCGAAATCTCCAAGGGTGACTTTGATATATAGATAAGGTTGACATCCCCTGGCCTGTAGGATAAACCTCAAATGCCATTATATTGCATCCCATTATCTTTGGCCTAGGCCAATCTAGCTTTCTTATACCTCTTTTCCCTATGTCCCGTATCTGTTCTCTTCTCCATTATAGCAGTATTATAGGATTTTCCATTTTCCAGACACCAGTTTTTATTTTCTTTCTTGGATGTTTTACATTCTTTTTATTTTATTTTATTTATTTTTGAGACAGTGTCCCATGTTGTTCCCCTTGGTAGAGTGCTATGGCATCATAGCTCACAGCAACCTCAAATGCTTGGGCTCAGCCTCCCAAGTAGCTGGGACTATAGGCACCCACCACAACACCTTGCTGTTTTATAGAGACGAGGTCTCGTTTTTTGTTCAGGCTGATCTTGAGCCCCTGAGCTCAAGCAATCTACCCACCTTGGCCTTCCAGAGTGCTAGGATTATAGGCATGAGCCACCGCACCCAGCCTGATTTTTATTTTTCATTTTATTTATTTATTTATTTAGCAGAGTCTTACATGTTATGTACTTGTTTTTTAAAAAATGGCATAAAACTTGGTCCAGCAGTATTCTTTTCTTTTTCTCTTCAGAAGATGATCCAAGGAGATATGTAGACTTTTTAATGTAACATCTTTCATATTTGCATTATTTTCTCCATTTCTTTTTTTGTTTCTTTGTTTATTTCTTTTTTTTTTTTTTTTGAGACAGAGTCTCACTATGTTCCTCTCAGTAGAGTGCGATGGCATCACAGCACACAGCAACCTCAAACTCTTGGGTTTAAGTGATTCTCTTGCCTCAGCCTCTCAAGTAGCTGGGACTACAGGCGCCTGCCACAATGCTCAGTTATTTTTTTATTGCAGTTGTCATTGTTGTTTAGCAGGCCCGGGTTGGATTCAAACCTGCCAGCCTTGGTGTATGTGGTTGGCGCTGTAACCACTGTGCTACGGGTGCTGAGCCTATTTTCTCCATTTCCAATGTTGTTCATATAGAAATACGTCTTGTTTGATACAGTGTGATTTTACAAAAATTCATAACCTATTGCTAACATCTCAAATTTGTCTATTTTATAACTCATAAAGTGATTTTTTATTCAGTAATTTTAAGGGTATGAACATATCTTGTATCCTTATTATTAGTTAGGTATTGTTCTGAGTGCTGAAGAAGTAGTTATGCATAAGAAAGTCTACCTAGTCTTTAGCTTTTGACTAATACAGAGTATCAGATACCAGATTTATTTTCCAGTGAGAGTTGATTCCTTCCCCCATGAAATCATGAACAAGAGAAAGATGTTTGTTCTCAACTTTTCTATTTATTCATAAATTGGAGGTTTTAGTCAATGCAATATGGTATGAAAAAAAAAAGACATGCATTTGGGATAAGTAAAATCATTTTCATATATAGGCAGCATAATTATCTGTGTAAAAAATCCATTAGAATCTAAAAAAATCTTTAATAGGTGGATTTAAAAGTTGCAGAATGCATGATCCTTATACAAAAATTAAATTATGTTTCTGTATATTAACAACAAACCATGAACATTTAAATCTAAGGCTGGGTGCAGTGACTTACTCCTGTAATCCTAGCACTCTGGGAGGCGAAGGCAGGTGGATTGCTTGAGCTCAGGAGTTTAAGACCAGCCTGAGCAAAAGCGAGACCCCATCTCTACTAAAAATAGAAAAATTGAGGGAAGAGGTCTTTTTTTTAATTTTAATTTTTACATATACATGTGTTAATTAGGTTTCCACTTTTTGCCTTCACGGAATTTAAAAGGCTTAAAATTCAATAACAATAACAATGTTTAAGATAAAGAGTAGAAACAAAAACCATGTAAAGAATGAATGAAGATAAATACATTTAGAAAAGAAAACAGATGATTAGTGCATCAAAATATTAAGCAATATTAGTAATAATAATGCCAAGAAAGTAATGTTCACATCGTCAAATAAGACATTATAGAGTGCTTTGATTCTGAGGCTCAGTATGAAGTCATCAGTTAACTTCTTATTTTTTTTCCAAAGTCTCAAAAAATAGGCAACTAATATTATTTAAATAAAAGTAAAGGAGAGTTTCAAAAAACATATCATGCCAAATCTTATAGACAACAGAAAAAGAAGAAAGATTTCAAAATCATTCTAATTAATCTGGATACACCTGATATTGAAATTGGAGCAAATATATTGTCATAAAGGGAAATTACAAACATATTTTACTTATAAGTGAGAATACAATATCCTAAACAACATTTTAACAAGTTGAATTAAAAATTAATGTTTAAGCAATATACTTTGGTCAAAATTGAATCCAATTTATGTGAGAATTAGTCACTATTTTCTTCCTTTTTTTTTTCTTTCCCTTACCTCCTCTCTGCTTTCTCCTTCCCCCATGCCCCACTGTGTCATTAATTGTCACTAATTGTCCTCAAATCAAAGTTGAATACATAGGATTCATGGAGCTCTTGAGGCTGAGTTGGAGGTTGCTGTGAGCTACAATGCCATGAAACTATATGCAGGGTGACAGCTTGAGACTCTGTCTCAAAAAAACAGCCGACGGGTGGCGCCTCTGGCTCAGTGAGTAGGGTGCCGGCCCCATATACCGAGGGTGGTGGGTTCAAACCCAGCCCCGGCCAAACTGCATCAAAAAATAGCCGGGCGTTCTCGTAGGTGCCTGTAGTCCCAGCTACTCAGGAGGCTGAGGCAAGAGAATAGCCTAAGCCCAGAAGCTGGAGGTTGCTGTGAGCTGTGACTGCACAGCACTCTACCAAGGGTGACAAAGTGAGACTCTCTCTCTACAAAAAGAAAACAATAACAACAAAAAAACAGCCGGGTGGGGTGGCTCAAGCCTGTAATCTAGCACTCTGGAAGGCCAAGGCTGGTAGATTACTTGAGCTCACGAGTTTGAGACCAGCCTGAGCAAAAAGTGAGAACCCGTCTCTAGTAAAAATAGAAAAACTGAGGCAAGAGGATCACTTGAGCCCAAGAGTTGAAGATAGTTGTGAGCTATGACGCCATGGCACTCTACCTAGGGCAGCAGCTTTAGACTCTGTTGTAGGAGACACCTGAAAAGAAACACCTTGGTAATAAGGGAATGGGGAAGAGATCGGTCTCTCGTTAAAGAGCAGGAGCGCACGTAGCAGGTAAGAGCACGAGAGAACATACATTGTTGTTTGATAGTCTCCACGCCTGTGGTGTAAATAGCCATGGGATCACTTCTATAAAGTCATGGGAGAAGTTAGTTGAGGTTCCAACTAGGCTCCTCCTAAGACTGACTGTTGCACATGACCTGACTGAGACCACTGGCTCCTCCTGATGGGGAGCCTTACCTGACTGAGACAGCGGTCTCCCTGACACCTGTGGGGAGCATACCCTGAGCGAGTTTGGATAGCGGTCCGTGTTCTGGCGGTTTCCTGGGCCGGGGCCTGTGACCTAGAAGCCTGGCTCTGACAGATGGTGATGAGGATGGGACGAGGACTGAAGGGGAAATAAGCTTTAGTAAACAAAAGAACCTTTAGTAAACAGATGGTATAATAACCTCATTTTCTTTTTTCTGTGTTTCATTTAACAAATATAACCTTAACTCCGTTATGTCTAGTGAAAATACAGCTTCCTAAACTAGATTATTTCTAATGATAATGTGTCATGTGTCATACTGTTTCACCAGAAAAAAATCCTGCTGTTTACATATGTGACTGGACAATTGCATTTGAATCAATTACAGTAGGATGAAAACCTAGGATGCATTTGATTTTTTTTTTTTAATTTAAGATCATCTTTTTTTCATAAGTGTCTTTACCTTGAAAGAACATATAGTGGAAAGGCTTTCAGGAGAAATCCTTATATAGATAGCTGATAATAGATGCTGAAACTTCTATCTTTCTAAAATTGGCAAAGTCATCAAAATAATGATTATACAAATGTTTTCTAGGTCACCACTGAGTTCTTCAGCAGAATTGTACACAAGTACCTCACCTTCAGTTGAAAGTAGTAGTAGTTGGATGGCACCTGTGGCTTAGTGGGTAGGGTGCCGGCCCCATATACTGAGGGTGGCAGGTTCGAACCCAGTCCTAGCCAAACTACAACAAAAAAATAGCTGGTCCTTGTAGTGGGTGCCTGTAGTCCCAGCTACGCTGGAGGCTGAGGGAAGAGAATCCACCTAAGCCGAGGAATTGGAGGTTGCTGTGAGCTCTGACGCTATGGCACTCTACTGAGGGCAATAAAGTGAGACTCTGTCTCTTAAAAAAAAAAAAGAAACGAAAGAAAGTAGGAGTAGTTATGCAATTTCAGTTTTCAATCCAATCTATTTTTTCTTTCTCAAAATTTTGTTAATCGTAATGTTAGAGAAACCTAATGTAAAGAGAAGGAAAAGTGTACATATTTGTAGAACTATTACAATACAAAATGTTGTGATGAAAAGGAATTTTCTAAGGAATAGCGTTCATGTGTAATAGAAAATTTTTGTTTGTTTGGAGACAGAGCCTCAAGCTGTTACCCTGGGTAGAATGCCGTGGCATCACAACTCACAGCAACCTCCAACTCCTGGGCTCAAGTGAGTCTCCTGCCTCTACCTCCCAGGTAGCTAGGACTACAGGCACCTGCCACAACACCTGGCTATTTTTGTTGTTGTTGTTACAGCCATCATTGTTGTTTGGCGGGCCCTGAGCTTGATTTGAACCTGCCAGCTCAGTTGTACGTGGCTGTCGTTTTAGCCACTTGAGCCATAGGCCGGAGCTTGTAATAGAAGTATTTTTAACCATAGTGCATTGATTGTTTTTTTTTTTTTTTTTTTTGAGACAGAGTATCACTTGGTCATCATTGGTAGTGCTGTGGCATCTTATCTTAGCTCACAGCAACCTCAAACACTTGGGCTCAAGTGATTCTCTTGGCTCAGCCTCCCAAGTAGCTGGGACTCCAGGTGCCCACCACAGTGCCTGGCTATTTTTTAGAGAAGGGGTCTCACTCTTGCTTGGGTTGGTCTTGAACTCGTCAGCTCAGGCAATTCACCCGCCTCAGCCTCCCAAGTGCTAGGATTACAGGCATGAGCGACCTTACCCGGGTTTGCACTGATTTATTTACTTCTTGAAAAATAAATTTTTAAAAAGTGCTCTGATTTATTTATTTCTTGACAAACCCTCATTGCCATTTTTCTGTATTTGATAGGCTGCCTAGAGAGACACTGATTTTTGGAATGGGACCATTCCTTCATATAAATGTAGACACACTGAAGAAATGGTTTGTAATAAAAATCTGTGTGTGTTAGAAATACTAAGAGTAGGAAATAAATGTGTGTTATCAATTCACTCTTTATGTCTAGTATCACTTCATTGAAAGGTAGAGATCAGTATGATATAAAAATTAATTTCTCATCATTTTTCCAAACACTTCATGTTCTAAAAATGAGCATCTTATAGGCTTCTTGCATTTCACTTCATAGTTTAATGTTTATAATTAAGACAGGGAGATGTCAAACTGAAAGAAAATCTTTTTTTTTTTAATTGAATCAGAGGAATCTTAAGTTTTTATTAAAGGGAAGATGTCAATACCGCAAAACCAGTGACAGTAAGCAGAGATGGGCAATAAAGTATGATGTCAGAGTAGAAGAGAGCTCACTGTCACCACCTCCACTTCCTTTGAAATGTGGTTAAGAGTGGGAATGAGCTGGACACAGTAGCTCACGCTTGTAATCCTAGCACTTTGGGAGGGTGAGGCGGGTAGATCACCTGAGCTCAGGAGTTGAAGACCATTCTGAGCAAGAGCGAGACCTTGTCTCTAAGAAATAGCCGACTGTTGTGGTAGTTGCCTGTAGTCCTAGCTATTTTAGAGACTGAAGCAAGAGGATCACTTGAGCTTAAGAGTTTGAGGTTGCGGTGGTGCCTGTGGCTCAGTGAGTAGGGCACCGGCCCCATATACAAGGATGGCGGGTTCAAACCTGGACCCGGCCAAACTGCAGCAAAAAAAATAGCCAGGTGTTGTGGTGGGTGCCTGTGGTCCTAGCTATTCAGGAGATTGAGGCAAGAGAATCAATCACCTAAGCCCAAGAGCTGGGGGTTGCTATGAGCTGTGATGCCACAGCATGGTACCCAAGGGCAACAGAATGAGACTCTGTCTCTAAAAAAAAAAAAAGAGAGAGAGAGTTTGAGGTTGCTGTAAGCTATGATGCCACGACATTCTACCTAGGGCAGCAAAGTAACACTCTTGTATTGAAAAAGAAGAGTGAGAGTGGTGGTCCCCAATGCCTTGAGACCTATAAAAGTGTAGACTATAACGTCCATGAGATTAGGCAAACCATATGTCTTGCTAAGTGATGGAGTTCCATCACCAAACCCATTGCCTGGCACACAGTAGTTTTTAACAATCAGCAAGCTGGGTATGTCCACAGTAACTTCTCTGAGACCTGCAGTAAACTTAATTCATACCAGTGATGGGGAATGAATCATTTTAAGACCATTCGTACAAAGAGCATAGTGCAGTACCTGGGACATTGAAATCACTCCAGAAAAATAAAAGGAATATGATAGTAATTAACTGTATTAAAATGCAAATATACAATGAACATATATTTGCAATTTCTGAATATAAATTGTAATTTTAGATTCAAAGCAGTGACCTGATTACTTCATTAGGCTCATTATCACAAGGATATTTCAAAGCCTGTTATATGATTTAATTTGCTGTCAATCAGGTATGTTTTCATTTTAGTACTACTGAAGATAGAAATTTGATTTTTTAAAATGCCAGTAGGAAGAAGAGACAAGAAAATTTATTAGAAGTTTTAAAATGCTCCACAGAATTAGGTTTTATTTTAAGCTTATTTTAATTAAAATATATATTTTAATTTTTTTTCAGTAGTTCATTACTTTTTGCAGGATAACACAGATAAAAGAGAAAAAGTATTTTGTTAATATAGTAAACATGTTGTAGGCAATTAGTGCTTTTTGTATTTGTGACATTGCTTAGAGTCCATAACATTGTTACCTGGTCATCCCTTTGCGGGATTAACAAATTACAGAAGGTTTTTTTATTATTATTATTGTTATTTTTTTTTTTTGAGACAGAGCCTCAAGCTGTCACCCTGGATACAGTGTTGTGGCATCACAGCTCACAGAAACCTCCAATTCCTGGGCTAAAGTGAGTCTCCTGCCTCCGCCTCCCAAGTAGCTGGGACTACAGGTGCCCGCCACAATGCCCGGCCATTTTTTGGTTGCAG